>JPFM01000149.1:17763-132694 GCA_000733375.1 Paramecium sexaurelia
TACTTATTTTAGTATTATGTAAAGTAGTATCTGAATAATGATTTTGTTTATATACTAATAGAAATAAGATGGAAATAAATAAATAAACAATATTAATAATGTTTTCTAATTTCTATGAGTTTTAATATAATAATAAAAAAATATTATAAATAGCAAATATTTTTGTCTCGATACAGTATATTTCATTCTCAATTTCAGAACTAGAGAAATAATTGACACAAATTTAAGTTAGACTTTTAGCAAATGCCATTTCTAAAGAATATAAGTGGATTTCTATGTTATGTGTATGGTTTTAACTATAGATTTTCAAAAAATTAAATAAGCAACAAGTTAATTTGTTCAAATAAATAGATTTTTTAAACTGAATTATTCTCCTTCGAAATATAATAGCTCATTTCTGGTTCATTTTTTAAAAATATACATCGTATTAAGTTAACATATTAAAAGGATTATTTTAAATGTATTAAAAATTTTTTAAAGTAAACTACAATATTTATCCTAAATTACATTTCAAGGATTTACATCATAACTCTCATCTAGCAAGCTTCTAAAAATATCATTAATTTAGAAACTAAATAATATTAAATGTAATTTTTTATTATTAATTTGGTTAACTAGAAATTATTAATCAGATGTCGAAATAAGTTAATATAAATTTTGGTAAATTAATTTACAAACAGTTATCAATTATAGACTTAGAGAAAAATAATTTATTGGAAAAATGATAATATTATGTGACTTAATATGTTGTTAAAATTAATACAGACATTCTTAAAGATCATTAATGATATAATGCATTTAAAAAAGCAATAATAAAAATACATCTTAGTAAGTTTCTTAATAAATAATGTAAAATTTGGTAAAATTATAAATGCTAAGAGCTTTTCAATTAGATATTTAGAATTGGGTTTTTTTTTCAATATTTTTTTAAAAAAAAAGCACCATAAAATAATTGAAAAAATTATAATACATTAGTTAATTTAAAAGGCTATTCGCAGTTTTAATTTATCATTTTTAGAAATATTTTAAATATGATGCCCAATTATTTTTTATATTCTTAATAAAATTTAAATTCAATCATATTTTTACAATTTGAAGATGTCTCTTCCTAAAATTTAACCATCACACAATCTAAAAAAGCTGAAGAATCGCTGAATTCCTTTCATTAAACATAGTCTATCTATCGCTGTTAAGAAGCAGCTATTATGAAAGATTTAGAAAAAATCAGAATTTAGTTATACAATCACCATAATTACATATTTATATTAATAATAATATCTGATTTTCTAAAATTACTTCCTCATGAATCAACTTTTTTTTCACCTTAACTCATTTATTTTTTAACATAATTATAAATTATAATTCCTAATTACTTATATAAATCAAAATTTAACCTTACAAAAATATAATAATTTATAAAAAAATTTAATTAACTAAGATTTTTAATTTAATAATTGTGAACCTTTTCTAAATCATATATTTCCAGTTATTATTATTCGAAAAATCATCTCATTTGAATGGCTTTTTGAGATCATCTAATTATTTTATATAATTTTATTTTAAGGGACTTAATTGGACAATTGAAAAAATAGTGTAAAATTTAATTTGTTAAGTATTTATAGTAAATACAAAATCAATTTTCAGGTGAGTAAATGTTGTGGGAAATACACATTTCATGCGTCAACTTTATAGGATGATTAACTAGGTCCTAGCAATTATGAAATTTATTAACTAAAATAAAGGATTTTAAACGTATGTTGGTCCAACTGAGTTTCACAAAGGTTTATAAATTAGGATCGTTTAGCCATTATACTTTCCTGTCCTCTCAAAAAGTCCATAAGAATTATTATTCTGTTTTTATGTATTTGGGCATGTCAATTATTCAAGAAAAATCATTTCATTCCACTATCCAAACTTCCTCATATCTATCAATTCTAAAGCTTAGAAAAAATCAAGAACCATCGGATATAGGAATGTATAAAGAAAGCTTCTATTAACATATGTTAGATTTAATTAGATCCAAATGAATAAGTACCATCAACTTTAATCCAGGTAAAGTTTAACTTGGAAAGTTGAGTGAAAAAAATTATTTACACAAAAGGATCGGATTTTATTTGTTTAATCAAATCTATAAATGTGACAGTAAATGCAAAATCCAACTTAATGCCTCCAAAATATTAATTGTTACTATTTGCATAACTAAAAAATGAATCTCCTCATTAGGTATAGTCATAAACTGACTAACATATTTTATCGATAAGCAATAGCTTAACCCTTAAATTATTATTTAGTAGAATAAATTTAGCTACTTTAAAATTATTGCATTAATTATAAAGATTGATACCTTATTATGCAAAACAGATTTAATCAAATTATTTTCTATTGGTGGATTCGTCCTTGTTTTTCCAAGAATTAGCTCTCTATATCTAAGTGTTGAGTTCTGATATCTTTGAAAAGAATCCAATTAAATTGATAATTCAAAACATCTTTCAGAATTGTTTAAATAAAATGCTTTAAATATTCTTTACAATTTATTGTAAATCTGTAAAACTTAGTAACAAAATTACATCCAGGACTTTTTAAGTAGTTAGTCAGTGCCAACAACCTTTTAAAAATATACTTAAATTGCTTTATAGCCGTTGCTTGTTTACAATTTTTAACGCAAAATAATTCAAATCTTCTCAAATATGGATAAACCATGAAATCTTCAATAAGATAGCATTTTATAACAGTGTCACCAGAAAATTTAGCCCCTTCTATTACGTGACATAAACTATCGTTAAGGTCTATTCTGATTTTATAAATCCAATTCGTTGAATATAATCCTTGTTATTTCAAAATAACTTATTATATATTTAACAGAATAATATTATTTAATAATTAGTAAATTCGGAAAAATAAATATACTAAAACTCAATATGTTTATAGTTATTAGATCAAAATATTTCTATTCCAGAATACTTGAAAATATTCCTCATTTATTTTTAAAAGCATTCATGGTAGAAGTTAATAACAAACTTACCTTCAAACATGTTAAATAATACTAAGAATTATTTCTTAATTACGAAAACCTCTTATCTTGATAAGATGAACCAAAGAACTCTTTTTATAATGAATATAATAAAAGAATACATTATTTTAAACTTAAATCAACCTAACATAGCAATTAATTTACACTAATCAAACAGAAATTTATCCAAATCAATTAAAAAGCTAATTGGATACATTATCGATACATCATCCAAATCTATATCTGAAGTCTTTGCTAATTTTACTCTTAAAAGATATAAACTTAAATCTCAAGAATTTTCATTCTAAAACTCAGAAACTAAATTGTATAACAAGAAACATACTTCTATAAACCTTCTAGAATTTTACTAAGACAATAACAATGATTATTTAAAATAATAAGCTATACTTTGCCGCGGCTGAGAGTTTGTTTGCAATTTTTAAAATCACCTTGATAATAATTTATTAAACTAATTAGAATATTGTTTATTTATTGGTTACCAATTATTTGAGATAAAATTAATGATTGATGGAAAAGAAGTGTGGTATTGAGAGAATAAAAAGATGGACTGATAATTTCAAGGAATCTCTCAACTTCTAAACTAGTATCAATTTACAAAACATCCGGTATTACGTGGAGGTTTAAATGTCTTCTCTAATAATTTGATTAAATCATGCTTTTTAGGTATATTAGAATCGCTGATTAATTATTTAAAAACTTATAAGGGGTGACTACCCTTTTAACCATGCAAGTAAATAAAGAAAACATAATTAAATAAATTACACAAAAAATGATGAATAAGAAATATAGAAAAATCAAAGGTGTTGTAATAATGGATTTATTAGATAAAAATTCAAAAGCAAATAGTCAATTTACTTTAATGAACAAGAGAAAAAATAATGGATAGCTCTTTATATACTAATTAGATTTTTCAAATTCATGATGTGTCAAGCAAAGAATTAAAAAATATTTGTAGAGAAAAGCTTATTAATTTAATTAAATAAAACTACATTGAGAATTATAAATTAAATTTAAAACATTCCATTAAATGCTAAGACTTTTAACAAAGAAGAAAAATTTAAACAAATAAGTTGTTAAAATTTCAAAACATGTAAATATAAAATTTTCTTATAATGATAGATTTTACAATAGTTATTTATTGTAACTACATTGTTAATAATTGAAAATTTAAAATGGTTAATAAGTTATATATATAATAGATATATCTATAATTTTGGTTGTTCTATTCGGATGTGTTTTGTACTTTAATTTCTAGTACTCTGAAGGATATGATAGATATCTTAAAATTCCAGAGGAAAAATGACATAAAATAAAAGTGCTTCGATATTCACTAATCATCAAAATTTTATAGATTAAATATCAATAGTGAAAAATAGGAAACTTCTATTTTAGTGAATGAGCTCGAATTTGTCAATAAAACTTGTAGTTATTTATATATTATAATCAAACTAATAAAATTTCATCTTCAATGATATTAATTAGCTTTATTCTTACAATTATTTGATTAACATAATTTATAATGTCTGATAACAATAATTATGAAATAATAAATTATGACATAATTGTTATTTACGATTGTGCTATTTTTAATTAATAGTAGTTTGTCTAATGTTGTTTAAATACTTAATCTTTCTTAATAAAATTGAAGTTAATTTTAGTCCCCTAAATATTTCAAACATAAATAATAATTTTATATTTTAGGTTGAAATTAAAGAAGAATCAGACTGCTTGATTTGTTTAAAATAAATGATTTAAAAATCATAAACAGATCCTATAATTTAGTTAAAATATCACTTGAGTCATATTTTTCATAAGAAATGCATAACAGCATGGTTAAACTAGAATAATAAATATCCCATTTGTAATATTTCTCTGAGCTAACTTGAGTATATTGAATATAAATTAACAGATTTAATCAAATACATCAGCCACAAAATTAATTCAATCTGAAAAAATTTAAGAATTTAAATCTAATTAGATATTCAATATTATTATATAATCTCTTTTATTTTATCTCCATAAAGAAATTAAAATTTGAAATTTATTAGAAACATGTCAAAAAGGAATCTTGTTTTAAAGATAAAGCAACACAACTAATTTTATTTTCCTTTTTCTTCATTTTTGTTTAATAAATTAATTTTGAAATTAAATGTTCTTCATTAAAATTCGAAATTGTTAATGCAAAATATTTCCAATTCAAGGAAATTTGAGTCTTTTACTTCAAATTCCGTATAATATTACTCGATTATTTAATGTAATTGATCTGTAAATAAGAACATCGATCCTCCATTAAACAATATATCTTTCTGTAATTGAATTTTTTATCTAAAAATTGATGCTTTTTCATTTTCATTTTTAAAACTTATGATTTGAGTCTTGTTTGACCTTCTTATAGCATGATATTTCCCATCCTTACTAACAACTGGGTTTATTTAGTTTAAAAATTTGTCAGTCGATAATAATAATTACGAATACTTTATTAAAATACTCTAGATTATTCCCTCTGAATCAGTTCTTGATTGTTAATGAATAAGAGAGGATTCTTAATTAAAAAAATAGTATAATTCATATTTCATTTTGAATTTTCAATTTCTTATTATAAACTTGTAAAAAAGAAAAAGCATCATCTACTATTGACAAACACTGATCTAATTAGAATATTTTAATAAATTTATTAAATTTGAGTTATTTTAAGTTTTAAAAACTTAATATTTATTAGTGTAATTAGATAACTAGCTTTTTTAAATATTATTGAATTTTGAGTAAATTAAGTCTATGATCAAGTCATAAGAGTTTTCAAATTTTAATGGATTTATTAATTTAGACTTCTTAGTGTATGATTGTTTACATCTTTTTAAACAAAAATTAATTTGTTTTTAGAATACTTTTCATTCCTTTCATTTATTTTTTTACATTTTCTATTGTAAAATTTTCTTTAATAAATTATCAAATAAAACAAATAAAAAATCATTCTATTAAAATTAATCTTTATTTAATTGCCGTATTATGATTATTCAATTTATTGAATTCCTAATTATTTAAGTTTCTTAATTATGAATTGAATGTAATATACTCTTCTTAAATACCTTAAGCTTTGATTTCCGAAAGCAAATTTTAGATTATTATGGAAATCCAAAATATTTTAAAAATTTTAATTTTTAATTAAATAGAAATACAAAAAAATGAGTTTGATATCCAGAGTATAAGATTGTAAAGGTTGCATTTTTTCTAAAATTTTTACATATCCTGGATTGCCTAGTAAAAAAGATCATCTCTTGAGAATAAAACTTTGAACCTTTTCTGTGTATCTTGAGTTTCAATAACTTGATACAAGTCCATATAAACTATCTTTGTTTCTGATTTATATTTTCATGCATTTTGTTTGTGGATGAGTTGATATATTGCTCATAAATCTTGAATTGATATATATTATATTTCACTCGATATCAAGTAAATCCGTATAACTACCACTTTTGCTTGGGTGGCAACACAACATGCAGGTAAATATCATCAACGCACCAAAAATAATTGTTATAAGGTATGTAGCTGTGACTAGTGAATTGTAAATGGATCTCTCTTTATCCAACTAAATTCTATAACATGATTGACTTAAGTTAAATTTAAAAAAATTACTCATGATCAACTTTTGAATTCACATTACTAAATAGTTTAATTGGATATCTTTTGCACCATCCTGAGCAACCAAATTATTCTTCTGTTTCTCCAAGGCGGTCTGAATCGTCATTTTTCACATATTGAGGGCAATCTTGGTATCGTACAGGCTAAGAGTTAATAATTATTCAAATACTTTAGATTTATCGGTTGATGAATATTCTAAAATATATGGACTAAGTTCTGGAGTTATTGTTCCACTAAAATAGCATTCGCACCCATAATTGCAAAGAGTTTTGCTTGCCTTTAAATATTGATTATCAATTATTGGAGACAAACAAGGTGTATTTTCATCTGGTATCCCGATTGAGGCAAAACCTAATAATATAGAGAGAGCAAAAAAATCCAAAAAACAACAACAGTTTCCAATATTGAAACAAGAGAGCAAACACTTATTTTTTAACCTTGCCCCAGCTATTCCTGAAATTGAAAATAACATTATCACTATGGAATTAAAATAGGCTAGTGCGGCTAAGAGAGTACCAAAGTCCTAAATAAAATAATTTTGTTATTATACTTTGCCAACTTCATCATCAATTTTGCTTACATTTATCGAATAAATGATAGCTCCCACTAAGCCAAGAAGTCCCACTAAGAAGAGTAACCAGCTAGAATACAAGATAATCTTCTAAAGGATTTTTTGTGGCAAACACATTTTTTAAATTTTATATTTCTATCATTTTGAATTCTATCAATAAAATTTATATTAGAATAATCTGTAAAAATCTATAAATATTTTTCCACAAAAAAAATTTTATAGTATTTTATGAAAATATTTTTGAGAAGATAATTTCAATGAATTTAAAGATTTATTGCAAATTGATTTCAATGCTCCATCTATCATACATTATTTTAATAAATTCTAATAAAGAGCAAACTTAAATTTGGATAGGTAGACTCGATTTTAAATTGATTCCTTTTATACTAATAAGTATAAAGTATTTGGATCTTTGAATAAAAGGGCAACTCTTGTTAATGAATCAAATTTTTGAAAGCTATTTTTATGCTAACATTGATAATATCTAAAAGAAAATATTTGTTATTGTAAAATATACTATAAAATTCCTCGACAATTTAAATTTTTGTTTAAGATCTAAAAACATTCAAAATTGGAGAGTATTGATAAAGAAACTCAGACTAACATTATCAATAATGGATATCAAGGAGATATAAATTAAAATGAAAATGACTAATCTAAATATATGTATTTAGGTAAATAACACAACTCTTAATGATAAATTGGTTTTTTCATTAGATGGAACTGATAAACACGAAATGCCCTTTATCATTTTTAATTTAATCAATCTTAGACATAAATATTTATCTATCGAAGAAATACTTATGGTAATCATAAAATTGCAATAGTGTTATCAGTTTTCTGCTCTTCTCTTTCAAGATTCAAGAAAACAATAAAGAAAAGCTTGAGTTGAATTAATTTTATTGATATCTGATAAAAAATAATTAAAAAATAAAATATTAATTATAATTATACGGGAACAACAATATTGGGTTATTAAATAATTTATTATATATATTCTAAAATGAATAACCTTAGGGAATTCAGTATTTTTTCAGGTTAAGAGCAACAATACAAGCAGAACAACCAAATAAAATAAATAAATTCACATAATTAATTAAAATAAGAATTTACAGATCCAAATTTATTTATTGTTGTTGAAGAGATGGTTATTTAGATAAGAATAATACAAATCTATGTAGTCGCCAAGAAGCACTTAAGTTGAGGGATCTTGAACAAAAGAAGCAAAGGATTTCTTAAGAAAATAATCATTTGATTAAAGATAAGAAGAAATATTTAATAAAAAATGGTCAATCTACTTAATAAAGAATAATCAAGAATAAATATTATGAATTAAAGTTGTAAAATATAAAGTGGTATTAGTACCCAAAACAAAGTAATTATAATATAATCAAATGAATCTCACTCTGTGATTAATGTTGAAATATCGTTTTCATTATTGCGATGAATTGCTCTCATTAGTTTTTTGTTCTTTTCTTACTAAATCTTTAATCGTTCTATAGTTTTTCTTCCTAATTGCGGGTAATCTATTAATGATGTTCTACGGATTCCCTGCCTTATTGGTTATAGAACTCTTTCTTCAGTATGGATTCTAGTTCCACGTCGTAAATACTTTTCTATTTAGGTTTGAAGTAATTAATTTCTTTGGAGCATTCCATTCAATACAAACATTTTAAATCGATCTAATCTGTTATAGCGAAACTTTGCTGCCAAATTCACTAAATCTTAATAATGCTGGTCTTGTGTAATGATCTCATAACAATCAAAATGCTAATGTCTTCGTTAAGGCAATTACGATATGCTTCTCTATTTAGTATAATAATCAACATCAGTTGACATATATATATATGAGAAAATTAAATAAATTGTAGTTTTTCTGTAAAAAATATATAATCCAAATAATCTCATTAAAGTAACCATAAATAGCTTATAAATTCTACATCAAACTCTATAAATAATCGAATTTCATAAGAAGAAAATTTGATTGATTAAAAATATAGAGACTCAAAGTTTCGACTTTTAATTTAAACTATTAAATTGGATAATAAATATTATTTTGGAGACTTGCTTGATATATATTCAATTGATTAGATAAATAGTTGAAAAATCTGAATGCCTATTTATTACTAAATGGATTACAAGATCAGCTTATATTTAATTTTTAACAATAATTATTGAAAATAAACTTGGGAATAAAAAATAATAAGAATATGCTAAAGACAGTAAATATTTCGCAATACTAAAAGCTAATCAAAATAAAAACGGTACCAAGCAGACCGATGTTATTAATTATTTATAAATATGATTAGAAGAACATCAAAAATTGGGTTTATATTATCTAATCTAGAGGAAATTTCATTTTATTTCTGATAATAAACTGATAATTTTGCAGATTGAACAAATTAATGATTTAATACAAATGGTATTATTTACTGCATAATTTTATTGTAAAATATCATTTAAATTGATTCCTTAATCATATGATTACTAATCTATACTATTTATATATCAAATTATTAATTAACTATGTAGAACAAAATGTAGATACATAACAGTACAATTCAAGCAGAGTATGGTAAGAATCATAAATTTGAATTAATTGAATGACTTATGATTAAAGAAGAAGGGTAATGGAAATTTTGATTAATCTTTAATTTCTTAAAATTAAAAATGACTAATTGCATGAATTATTGAAGGATTTGCAAAAATACAACATTCTTAAGAAAGTAGAACAAACTTTTAATTAAAGTTTTCGAGGATAATTTAATCTCTTAATAAATTATTGTATGATAAAATTAAATTGAGCAAATATGGAATAACTTTAGTTTAATAATGATTTCCAATATTGATGTAGAGAGATGGATGAATCATTATTGAAAAATGAAGTATGTATATGTTAAAAAGCCTCAATAGTATCTAATCTTTAATGTTTATAGACAGGAATATTGAAGAATGGTTAGGATAATGGAGAGTGAAATATTTGTGAATTACAATAAATTAATTGACACGTATATAATAATATCTATATTAATAAAAAATGACTTAAGTTAAAGTGGATAGAATGTGCAGCGTCTATGTAATTCCTGAAGATGCTCCTATGAGTTAGTAGGAAATAGCAAAAGCATTCGAAAGTGGGAAGTTTGAAGATAAATTGAAAGTAGAAAGCTATGTAATATGAAATAGGCATTAAAATCTCTAGTGATTCAAATAATTCATGATGAATAGATGCCTAGAATGGTAATGAATGTTATCAATTCTCTTGTGCCATTATCAGATGAGACACATTAATTAAAAAAGATTCTGCTTTTCTATTGGGAAGTGATTGAGAAAACTCATCCAAATGGATCATTAAAAGAAGAAATGATTCTTGTTTGCAATAGTTTAAGAAAAGATTTATTGCATCCGAATGAGTATATTAGAGGGAGAACACTCAAGCTGTTAAGCAGAATTTAATTACGTGTATTTATAAATTAAAAATTGATAGGGAATATTGGAACCATTATAAACAGCAATAGTAGAAAATGTAAATCATAAGCATGTTTATGTTAGAAGGAACGCAGTTGTCTGTTTATACGAAATATTTTTGAACTTTGGAGATGATTTAATTTCTGATTTAGATGAACTAATGGAGAAATTATTATTGAATGAATCAGATTTATCTACTAAAAGAAATGCTTTTTTATTATTATTCCATGCTAATCAACAAAAGGCACTTGATTATTTGAGTATTAACTATTCAGATGATAGTAATTAATTTGGGGATATTTTACAACTATCTATATTGGAACTTTTTAGAAAAGTTTGCAAGAAGGATCCATAACAGAAACCAAAGTTATTAAAATCTATATATTAATTTTCTAAGTCTAAATCTGCTTCTGTTTAATATGAATGTGCTAATACTCTTTTTGCTGTTTCACCTAGTTTAGCGTCTTTAAAGATTGCAGTTTAAATCTATATGTAATTGATTAACACATAGACCGACAATAATATTAAATTAGTAATATTAGATAGATTGGAGGCTGTAAATTAGTTAAATCCTCGTGTTTTGGAAGATAGAACATAGGATTTATCTTAATTGCTGAATTAATAGAGTATAGATATTAGAAGAAAGGTTTTAAAGTTGTTTTAATTAAAACATGAAAATGTTGTATTATTGGCATAATCATTGTAAAAGGAGTTTTAGAAATGTTAGAACTTAAATGATTAATCTGAATACAAGGTCTTAATGTTGTAATTAATAAATCCAATGATTCATAAGTTTCCTTAGGTTCATGAGGCAGTAGCTTAAACCTTTATTGATTCCATTATATGTAATAATAAAATGGATGATCAATGCGCTTAATTAGCTGGACAAACCCTCGTCAAATTAGTATAATTATGTGATTAACCAATTCAACATAAAATTGTTACTGCGCTTTCAAATCGTTTTTTGGACATTCATCATATGGAATTATATAAAGCAACATTTACAGTTCTTGGAGATTACAGTGTCAATCCAATTAGATCATTCAATCAAATCAAGAAAGCGATAGGAAATCTTCCTCTTGAACACGAAAAGGTTGTGACTAAATTAGAAGATGAAAATAAATAACTTATTAAAACTGTCATATTACCAGATGGTACTTATGGAACATAAATTATTGAAAAGTAAGATACTGAAGAACATTTATCAAAATTAAGAGAATTACTAATGTAAAATTCTTTCCTTGCATCTTCTTTGAGTAGAGCTTTCATGAAACTATTATCTAAAATACAAGAGTTTAATAAATACTCTAGTCAAATGCTCTTAATATTTTGCTCACTCTTACGTTATTATTAAAAGAATACTGCCAAAATTGATTAAGATACTTTGGAAACGATCACTTCAAGCATTAGAGTTTTAACTGGGAAAAATCCATAGGAAAAATTATAAGAATAATATCAAAAATCTGAACTTGTACTTGAATAAAATGTTTAATTTGGAGCTCATCAGAATTATGATAAGATTCTTAAATAACCAGATGATCCAATCATTATTAGATAATTAAAAGGGGTTTCCGAATTTAATGAAATTGATTTAGCGGATGACGAAACATCTGTTGCTGCAAAATAGGAGGAAAATACTTATGTTTCTAGATTAGGACATATAGTTTAATTGACTGGATATTGTGATCCAATTTATGCTGAAGCATTTGTGAATGTTCATAAATATGACATATAATTTGAAGTGCTTATGGTAAATAGATGGTCAAAAATGGTTCAAAATGTCTAAGTTGAATTTAGAACTTAGGGTGAGAGCAAAGTTATAGAAAAAGCATAAGGTGTTATCTTACAACCAAATCAATCGGCTAGAGTTAGAACTACCATAAAGTTTTCATCCCAAGATATAGGAGTTGTTTATGGAGCTATTCATTATGAAAATAATGCAGGAATTGAATAAGCTTATTTAGTAACCAAAGAAATTAACGTTGATTTAATTGATTTCATTTTACCCGCGACTATTTAAATTGAATAATTTAGGAAATTATGGGCAAAATATGAATGGGAAAATAGAATTGTTATAAATACTAATCACAAGTAATTATTCACGTAATAAATTTAGTGATCCATTCAAATACGTTTAATTTTTAGAAAAACAATTGAAAGCTAAATCCATTGAAGAAAACCATCCTAAAGGAAATATTGTTTGTGTTAATATGTATGCTTAAACAAAATTCGGTATTGACTTTTATGAAATATGTTTTAGATGATGATTTCTTAGTAAATGTAAGTGCTGAAGTTCTTAATGATAAATTATAAGGATTTGTTAGAGTCAGAAGTAAGGTCAAAGAAATCGTGGTTAATCTTGGGGATAAGATTAAAATCTTATAGACTAAGATTGAATGAAAAACAGCACATATATAATTTTATTTCACATTAAATAATCATATTATCATTCATAATAATACATTAATAAATGTCGAAACTTAAAAGAGGATTGACCAAAGATTTTGAAAAGGAACAAGAAGATCAAGCTATAGCAAAAGAAGAATTGTTTTAAGTATGACTGATATCACAATAATAACAAGCCCGTTGTCTAAATCTATCAAGATTACTAATATTTATCAGATGAATAAATAGATGTTATTGCTAAAATACTTTAGGTGATTGATTTTTTTAAGGAGAATTGCCCTGATACATAAACGTTAATGGAATTTACAAAATTATGTTGCCAAAATCTAATCTATGAATTCATCCCCAAAGATTCTGCTGTATTTCATATCGGTAGATATATGCATCATATGTAGATGATGCTGGTGATAAATTTTATATTGTTCTTAGTGGAAGGGCAGGAATCTATATCAGAAGACAACCTGCGTCTATTGAAGCTGACGAAGCAGCTGCTCAACCAAGAATATAAAAAATGCTAGAAAAATTACATTTGGAATCAGTCTCTCAATTATAAGGAGACGATTTAATGAAATTTTATGGTTAAGTTATTAAAAAATAAGCTAAGCCATAAAAAGTGATTGATTCTGAATTAATATTATTTCGATCAGGAAACTTTGAAAAATATTTTACAAATCAAGGAATTTGTAAATTTATGTTAGTTGCTTAAAAATATTCTGGCACAATTTTTGGTGAAATGGCATTAACTAATGATAAACCTAGAACTGCCAGTATATTTGGTTTAACTGATCTAAAATTGGTGTCATTGTCAAAAGCAAATTTTAAGGTAATTTTAAGATATTATTTCTAAAGTAAGTAGGAGAAAAAGGAATGAAAGCATTATAATAAAAGATAGACTATTTTTTAAAAATGTTTCCACATATGACTAAACATAAAATGTCTAAACTTATTTTGTATTTTACATCTGCCAAATTTCCAGCTAACTTTTTTATTTGGAAATAGGGAGATGAAACAGATGGATTCTTATTATTAAAAGATGGAGAAATGTAATTATTATAAAATGTTGAATTTCCTAAACCGCCAAGTCAAAATAATGTAGACTTTACATTAATGTCTTTATTTTAAAGTTCTAAACAAGAAATCAAAGACATTAAAGAAACTATAATATTAGCAAATTTAACAGGAGGATGTTTTGTTGGAGAAACAGAAGTAGTTTAGAAAAAAGAAAAAAGAGATTATTCTGTAAAAACATTAACTATTTGTAATTGTTATTGTCTTTCTTTAGAAGTAAAATATTATAATATTTATTTTGAGAATTATCATATAGTGAGGAAAACTTTTCCTGAATTCTTTTAAGCTTTAAATTCTCTTTAATAAAGAAATAGCTATCTTTTTAGAAAGAGAATCGAAGACATTGTAAAAACTAAAAGTTCTAATTTCTATCTCACTAAAAAGGAAGAAGCATTGGCTGTTGAAAGAAGATATGCGAATGAATTTGGTAAAGAAGAAGCTAAGCCACTTTTATCATCTCCTATTCTTCGTTCCACATTTTAAACCAAACTCTCAAAATAGCAGATGGTTGAATAAAACAAATCAATCATCGATCAACATACAAAATTGGATGAATAATTTGGTGAAAAATAGGATGAATTTAATATGTTGAAATTAGCAGGCGATAATTTCTAAAAATGTTTATTAATAAGAGTTGAAAAACAATTTGAATAATTTTAACCAGCAAAACCTAAGTATTTATTTCATTTCTGAATTATATAGAGCAAAAACTCCATATTTTAGTAAATAAAATAGCACTGTTAAAGATTTATTATAATCGGTTCGTCGAAGATAATTTCCTTCATTTGCTACAAATAGAGATTAAATATCTGTTAGGCAATCAAATGATGAAGACTCTCAATAATTGCCTTAAATCAAAGTGGCCAAACAACATATTAGAGTAGTGAATCCAAATATTTCATCAAAAGTAGACATTATAAAATCAAATTATTAATCATTTATGAAATCTAAATCAATGAGTTCAAGATTAGATAGGTTATCAGATAATTAGATGTAAGGATTTATGTTGACAGATTCAATTAATACTTATCACCCTCTACATAGTTTTTAAAATAAAGATGAATAAATTAAACATAAAAAAAGAATTAAAACTTAATCTAAAGTTGAATCTGATTATTAAAAATCAATATTATGATATTTAACATAAAATAGATTTAATTAATATTTTTTAGTCAATTCTATTAAACCATAACTAAAAACTATTTTATTTCAATTATATCTTTGATTGATAATACCAATTTAGGAAAAATAAAACTTTAAATAGTAATTATTTAATTTTAAGTTTGATACTTTACTATAAATATATGTGAATAGATAAAATATTAAATTTTATTAAAAATATGTAATTATTCCTAATTATTTAAATAAATTATAATATAATTTATGAAATCAAATATTTGTATAAAAATTTTAGAATGAATAATGAGAAGAGTTATCGGTAGATTTATGATGAAAAATAAAAATGACAAATTTAAAATTTTAGTAATAATTGTTATAATAATTAATTGGTTTAAATAAGTAGCCATTATAAACTCTTTAAGTATCTTCAAAAATTTTTATGTATGCAATATAATCTTTTAAGGTAAACTACAATTTATCAATATGATTCTTTTTTTAAGTTGAAAATGTAGATGTCAAAATTCATATATAAAATAAAAATTACTAGTTTATTCCAAAATTATATATTCGATTAAAAATGAATTTAATATAATTATCATATATTTTATATATCAGTTTAAAATTAAATTTTTTATATAAAATAAAAAAAATTTAATTTTTAAATCAAACACTTCTATTTATAAAAAATAATTAAATATATCATTTTTCAATAAGATGGGAATAATTAAGATGAATTTTGCTATTGGGTTCACTGCTTTATGTTTTTAAGCCTTAGTACTATATCCTTGTCATGAGACAATTTCTTAATAAGTAGATAAATTAGAAAAAAACATCGTGAGATTGGAATAAATGGAAGTGGAATTGAAAACACACATGGAAAGGAATTAAGAAATAATAAAGCAAAGGATTATTAAGAATGCAAAAGCCTTATGATTTGAATTTATGCATTTGAGTTTTTATTGTATATTTTGTTTAAAATAATATTATCCTAAAAATAGTAGCAATAATATAAACAATTATTAATGAGACTGTTTAATGTGTCTTTTACATAAAAGCTATGAAGTTACGTAGAGATAATGGCGATGATCTAAAAATAGAATGAATATAATGATTTCTAGAAATTAAAAGAAAAAAATCTTCCTTCATAACCTAAAAATAGATTGAAGAGAAATTAATTAATAAATTAAACTAATCATAGCAAATATCATGGTTCTTCCTAAGGTGAATATGTTTGTTGGTCTTTGTGCATTGAGTTTTTAAGCTTTTGTACTTTATCCATGGCATGATGTGATATCACAATAAGTTGAAAAATTGGATAAAAATATAAAAATACTAGAGATTATGTAGCAATAACTTGTTAAGGAGGCTGAGCAACTACAAAAATTGAACCCAATTTGATACATATTCATGTATTTCTTTCAATATCATAATATGTTTACAATATGATTCATTTTCTTATTTTGGTTCTATTTTTAGTTGTATTATAATTCAAATTTTATGGTAGTTAAAATCAAAACTCTAATAAGGTTATTCTTATAACAACCATAGTGTTTAGAGTCAAATCAGTTTAGTGAAGGAGGAAATAGCGAGATGAAGTCTGCATTGGTTTGAATTGTACATTATGGAATTACATATTGAGTGCGCTTGATTTTAATTTGAATATAATTAGAGAGAATTAATAAAATTAACTTAATACGTCTAAAATTAATTAAGGAATTCATTTGGA
This sequence comes from Paramecium sexaurelia, assembly GCA_000733375.1. Classification (NCBI taxonomy): domain Eukaryota; phylum Ciliophora; class Oligohymenophorea; order Peniculida; family Parameciidae; genus Paramecium; species Paramecium sexaurelia. The sequence goes on from JPFM01000149.1 coordinate 34,789, forward strand.
GGAGGAGAGAGAAGGATGTTAACGAAGTTAATATTTTGATGAATTTGGTAGAAAAATCTGTAAAATTGAAAAATATTAAAGAATTTATTAATATTTGTCATAATATTAAAGAAGGGGAAACATTTGTTATTTATGATGATAATTATTAAGTTAATGTTATATAATTAGTTATTAATCAACTTAAAAATTAAATGAATAAGGGAGAATAATCTCAATATTTATTAGAGCAAAGTTACAATACGAAATCATTTGCTGATAGTATGTTTATTTTATTGATAGAGACTCTTCTCCAAACAAAAGTCTAGTGCAATATTCAATAATATAAGCAGTGCTTGAATATAAAATAAAGGAACATCCGATTCAACCTGGAGAATTAATAAATGGCTCAATAGTTGAAGAGGCCCCTAGATTCTTGGAAAGAGGAGCAGATCTCTCTTCTAAGATGCATGATAATGAGAATATTTTGTTTAATAACCAAAAGCCAAGTCAGAGAATGAGTCACGTATATCCTTCATATATGTCTGATAATTCTATATAAATTGATTAAGATAAAATAGAAATGATAGAACATACTTATTCTGTCGAATAGATCTAGAAGATTTTGAAAACAAACATTAACGTCGGATTGAATGATTAATAGGTGTAAGAGAGAATTGCAAAATTTGGTTTAAATAAAATCACAAGTAAACATGCAAATGTTTCCATAAGAGAAGTGTTCAATTTATTTACATTAGCATTATTGATAGTTATCGCACTTTCAATAGTTGGATATTTATATGATGAAAAAGAACATATATCATTTCTTATAGAAATCATAAGCTTGTTGGCAATTCTCATATTTACACACATTGTGACATTTACTTCTTATTTAAAAAAGAAGAAACTCTTTTAGCAATTTAACCAAATAATATCAAATGATGAAGTAATTGTTATTAGAAATGGTTAAAAACAAAAAATATCATCGGAATAATTAGTTAAAGGAGATTTGATTGAACTGAATTCGAATTACAAAGTGCCAGCCGATTGCAGAATAATTCAGTCTTAACAATTGAGTGTAGACAATTTTATTTTTACTGGAGACTGTCAACCAATATTGTTGGAATCGGAAGAAAGCAATCATAAATCTATATTTGAAGCAAGAAATGTAGCTTTTCTAGGAGTAGGTTGTGTATTCGGAGAAGGTAGAGCAATTGTTATAAATACTGGCAATTAAACTATATTAGGTAAATTGGCTAAAAAGATTGATGTCCCAATTTCTAATTCTAATATTGATTTTCAAGTTTAAAAGTATTTATTGTTAATTTATAAAGAATTATATAGGTAACTACTCTAATAATATTTACATTCATTATTGTCACGATAATTGGATGGATAATAGTAGAATATAAGAATGGTTAATATGACTTCACATTTCTTATAAATACCATCATCATAATAATTCTATCCAAGTATGAATTCCATGATTTTATAATCTTAGTCTTCCATTTACATTGATGCTATTAATTTCTTATTCGAAAAGAAAAATTATATCAATAATGCAAGAATAGGACATATTGTTGAAGGATGTAGATGTAATAGAAAATCTAACATAAATGAGTTTATTGTTAATCAATAAAGAATCACTATTAGTTTAAGAATAATAACCTAAGAAGATTCTACTTGATTAATAAGTATATCATATTAATAAAATTAAAAATCATTAAAGTATTATTATGATATGTTATGATTAGATTTACTGAATTGTATATACTATTGTATTTATTAAGAAAATTATTCGTTAGAAGAATCTTTTAATAAATAAGATGTTCAATAAATATTGAGAAAGTTTATTAGAGATTATAGGATTGATGATTATCAAATAGTAGAGTAGAGATAGTTTACTGCTATAGAGAGATACTGTTTGACAATTGTTTAAAATAAGGATTTTAAATCATAATATATTGTTTATATAATGGGATCTCCAGAAATTATATCACAAAAATTATTTAGTTCTGGAAGTTAAGAAGAGTTTGATTATTTAAGTTCTCATAGAAATTTGGCAAGAAAAGGTTATTCTTTGATATCTTTTGCAGAGAAAACATTAATTTTAGATGAGAATTATAAATTCGATATAGCAAATACAAACGAGTTTAATTTTAATTTGAATTATGCTACAAATTTAGGTACTATTGCTTTAAAGTTGACAATTACACCTATAATCAAAACAGTATTATAGAAATTAAATTTATCTGGAATAAGAGTTGTATTAATGTAATCTATTTACATATAAAAAGGACTGGTGATTATCCTGAAACTGCTAAATATATTGCTTAAGAATCCCAATTAGTGTTTAATCCAAAAATAGTGACTGGAAGTGATTTAGAAGATCACGAGTAGTTAGATTAAGATTAAGAATAAAATGAGGGAGCAGATGAAGAATCAATTAATACAAAGTTATGTACTTAAACAAATGCAATTTATGCGAGGATTAATCCAGCATAAAAATTAATGGTTATCTCTGCTTTTTAAAAATAAGGATATAAGGTTGGTATGATAGGGTTTAATACTATTGATTCACCTGCTTTAAGAAAATGTGATGTAAGTTTTGCATTGAATAGATCAGATGAATTGGCTAAATAATCTTCTAAAATTATTTTGATTAATAATGAACAATAAGAAATGGAATAGATATTAAAATGTATTTATTAAGGAAGACGATTTACAGATAATTTGATCAAATAAATTAAATTATGTTTAAGTAATAAGTTTGGTTAATTCATCCCAATTTTATTAATGTTATTTTTTGGAATTCCATTACCTTTAACGAGTTTTGGAATTTTGTATATAACATTTGTATTAGAAATCTTAGTGTTAGGAGTTTTAAATGAAAACGAAGAAGTTGACATCATTATAAGACAACCAAATAACGTGAAAATATTTATGAAACTATAACATTTCTTAAGATGGATCTTAACTCATGGTGTTTTAGCTGCATCATCTGGAATGATGAGTTATTTAGTAACTATGCATTACTTTGGATTTCAAAGTAAATCTTTACCTGGAATCATATATAAAACTGGATATTCAAGTTAAATATCTAATTCTACAGAATTTTATAAATTTAATTCCTCCGATCCCATTTTGGGTAATTTAAATCTATTAAATCCACAACCCTTATCATAAAATCCATTTATCACTTTCTAATTTTATAAACATTTTGATAAAGCATCTTAATTTGATTTTAGAAATGTTATTGTTTAATAAAATGAAACAAATCAATCATGGATTACCAATTTCATCACTAGTGATTCTGATATATGCAAATTAAATGATTCCGAACTCTGCTTTTCATATTTATCATTAGACATTGCTTAATTAGGATTCATCTACGGATTCATTATGTGGGGATGGCTTCATGTATTTCTAGGTAGAGCAAGAATTCTATCATTTAGATATTAGAAATTAAACAAAGTATGTATATATTTATAATCCTTTTATAGAAGTTAACTAATTCATATTTAATATCATTAATCTTTGTGTTAATCATGTATATACCTTATATGATGTTTTATTTTCCTGACAAAGACATTAATTTCATAGGTGTTATAGGATTACCTTGTACTCCCATTTTAATCCTATATTTTTGTTTAAATGAAATTACTTCTAAGAGAAAGTTAAAAAAGATAAAGAAAATCATTTGATCATTTTATAACTTATAAGTAATAATTATAACTCTCAAACATTGCATCTATTTCTGTATTACTATACATTGCACATATGCCAAATCTTATCCACAAGTGTTTACTATGAAAAGTTTTCATACATCTTGAAAGTATCTAGTGGTAGAATGTCTGGTTCGAAAAAGAAACCATATGCGATTACTGCTGTCATTGCAATGAAGGCCACAGCAGTATTTGCTTTGCGATGATCATAATACTTTCTTTTATATTTTTAAATTTTATTTTTACCTCTATATACCAATCTGATATAAGCATTCAGATGCTCTAGCAAACAGATAAACCCTTAAAATATTTTTAACATGAGGTTTTTAAGTTATAAAACTTAATCCTCCTCCAATAAAACCAGAGATTGCAGCATTCCATCCATCATCTTTTTATCTTATTGTTCTTAAAAGACATTAAATACATTTTATTAAAAATGTCTATATACCCATAAATAATCCTAAATACAAATTAGTTCTATAGTATATTTAATTTATTGTACCTATTGATCAAAATTTTAAACACTAATTTAATTTTATTTTACGATTTGATAATCTTCTTTGAACTCATAACTAACATTATGGCATTTAAGCAGAATTTTGCTAAAAATGCTTTTGTGAATGCCTCTATCAACCCTTTCAACATATTAAAGACACAAGAATTCTTATGTTGACAAAAAGGAGTAGTAGAATATAGTAACTTACATAAATAATTTAATGTATTTGATTTTCTTTACATTTTATATACTAATTATTTTTTTTTTTAATCATTTCTATAAACTATTTTAATAATCTATTACTCCTTCTTTTATAACATAAATTCCTTAATTTGTGACTCAACATAGATTTGATCTTCATATTGTCTATATAAAATATCAAAATTTTATTGATGTTATTTAATAGAGAAATTTTGTTCTTTCTTCAAATTTAGACTTATGTTTATTCTTTGGAATGATTATTGTATAACTTTATATAAAATAAACTATGATATTGTTGCATCATTTTTTTTATATAAAGATTTTTGATGATTTATAAATCTATAATTAGTTTTGATTTGTATTAATTAATTTGTTTAAGTATTCAGTTTATTATAAAAAAAAATCTTTATTGTTTTTGATTTCAATTCATAATTATTACATTATTATTATTTTTTGAATAATGGGCAGTATTTTATTAATTGTTACTTAGATTTGTGTGCAAGTGTAAGAAATTCAGAGTTAACTATTGAGGATGCTAGTGAAATCTTATCAATCACAATAGATGATAATGAAGTAGTTATTCTTTAAGGAGATATTAGAGAAACAACAAATAAAAGCATATGTAATTGATATCAAATTATTGTTGTAGTAAATGCTTGCTTTGATCCTTATAACAATGTTATTTTAAAATAATGTAGAGTTAAATGCGAACAATGTATATATATTATTTTAATAAACATAGTGAAATTGGGAGTGCCCTCATTAATATAACTACCAAGAGGAATTGTTAAATCTGATTTTATGATCAATCTTAAGATCAATTTTGATGAATTTTCGAAATAAGATCTCATTGATGCATTTGAAGAAAGGTAATAATTTGCCGAATATATATTTTAGTTTTGAACAATTATATTTTAAAGAAATTGATTCCATCTCATATTATGATTAATGCGAACAATATAGTAAAGAAATTTAGATAATAAATTGCGAATGTTTTATTGAAGCTTTAATAAATGAGCTTCATAATAATAGAAGAGCAAGAAAATATTGTATCTATCATCCAAATGTAAATGTTTGTTTAATGTACAAAAACGAATTTAAATCTCAATACTCCTCATATTGTAGAGCTAAATACTCTATGATAGAATAATAAAATTTCATATATGGAGATGTTCTCTAAACAATTCATGAAGAATTTACAGAAAAAAATTCATAAATAGCTTTATCATTAAACAAATTATTTAAAGATTTTCCATCAAATGGTGAAAAGAAAGATCTCATTGAACCGAAGATGACAACTTTAACATAGGATTGATATTTAATTAATAGTCCTAAACTTTTATTGATTCGATAAATATCTTATCATTTTCAAACATAAACATAACTATATTTTTTTACAGTAATTATTGTCAATATCTTTTATATTGTTTGATATCATAAAGATTTTCTATTAATCTCTATGCTTCTTCATACATTGATTATTATTTCCTTGGAGTACATTCGCCTATTTTTCTTTTTGGAGAATGCTAATAAATACTAGGTAATTTTTTAGTTTATCTTTCTGATTTAGTTCCTTATCCAAAAATATTGTACATTTATTTATAATTCTCAAGTTCATTATTAAAATATTTAATAATTTCTGTTGCTTTTGTTAATTAAGATTATAAATTGTCATTTTGAATTATTTAATTTTCTAAATGCTTTTACAATTCCACCTTCTTCTTAACAACCTCTTTTGGCTTTTCTAATTATTTCAAAAGAGCTTCATTTTCTTAAGAACTTCTTTAAATTTATAATTTCATTTATTTTACATTTTCTCTCATCCTTTCTTACATCTATTGTGCTTTTTCTTATAAATCTGTTATATTTTTAGATTATATTTAATTTTATTATTGCAAAGAAGAAATTTATTCTTTGAGAATAGTAACTTCATCTTTCTATTACATTTATATTTCGTCCTAATCACTTTACAATATTTAAAGACTAAATTAATGTTGATTTCTAGAACTATTTTCAAAAACTGGTGAAATGACTTGATTTTTATTATTTGGTGAAAAATAATAACTATTAGACCTTTCTTGCGGATGAGTATTAATAGTTTTTTGATTTTCATTAATTATTAAATATTCCAATAAAAAATCCTCAGTTTAACAAGATATATCTTGGGTTTGAATGTCTTAATTTATCTCTTTTTCTTAAATTTAATTATTCGAAAAGTTAATTTAAAGTTTACTTCTTCTTCTTAGACTTGAATGATGAGTTGCAAATGCTTAAGTAAAATTTACACTTGTAAATTTAGAATGCGGAGTCTCTTCACTTTGTTTTGGAGAAGGACCAGTTATTAACTCGTTTTAATTCAATCCATCATTTGTTTTAAGCAAATGATAATATTATTCCTCTCTATTTTTAGATCTTTATTATCTTTTCTTTTTCAGCTTTTTCAATAAATATGTTTATTTCTTAGATTCCAGCATCTCTTCTAATTCTAAATTGGGAACTTTCTCTTGATTCTATTTATAATTTGATATTGGAGATATCTATGTAGTCTATTAATCAGCATTCTTTAAATTAAGTTTAAATTAAGATGGAGAAAACTGTCCTATATCTTAAGGCCATAAGGATGGAGAAGTTTACAATTATTAATTTTCCATATCTTATTAAAATTATGTTTAAGTAGAAAAATGGTTTGTGAAATTAGTCATGTAAAAGTTTTCCAAAGATTATTGAATTTTTAGTTCTGATTGATGTTGTTCTTCATTAAGAACAATATTATTATTTTTTTTTAAATTTGCAATCATAGCTTAAGTTTAATGAAGATACAAAGATTGTTAATGCATATCAGCTCTCAACTATTGTGTTTACTATTATTATTATTGTAATTATAATTATTAATTTTTAATTATTATTATTTATTGTTCATTTTTTTGTATTTCTTATTCATATTTATTTCTTACTTATTCCAATTCTTTATTGGCTCTAATTGAGGCTTTATTTGCCTCCGAAATTCTAAATTCACTATCTTTAATTAATTTTTCCATACGTTTTTCATAAGTGTTTCTTAATTCCCCCAAAGCAAATTCATATTGATCTTATTTAATAGCTACTTAAGTTTGATGTTCATCTTATTATTATTATAATAACTAGGTATATTTAATTTTTGTTTCTGCTTATTTCTCTATTTCCTCATTGAGTTAATTTGTTAATTCTTCCAATTTCTCATTATATGAATCAACAAGTTCAAAATGCGAATTTTAATTTTTCTTAATTTTTTTGCTTTCATCATCAATTAATTGATTTAATGAAAATATGATTTAATCTTTTTATTTTAAAAGTTCCTCTTAACGAATGATAATATTTTATTGTTCTGTAGATTAACGAGAAACTTCAATTTTAATACGATCATAATTAGAATTACGTTCCTCATTTAAAATTAGTAACTCCTCAGTTTATTATGCCAATAATGATGATTCTAGATTATGTATTAGAGTTTGAAATACATTTCCTTAATGTTTCTTACATGGTTTTCATATCTTCTTACAAAATTGTAATTAACGTTGGAATATCTGCAATTCTCCTTACTAGTTCTCTGCTCTCTGTTTCTCTTATAATTTGTGATAATGTTTCTCTTTATTGCTAATTAATAAAAATTTAGAACTCAATACCTCTAAATATGTTTAAGTTGCAAGTATGGTATTTTTAAGTTCATCATTTTCAGTTCTCAAAGGTTGTAATTATTATAATACATGAATGATATTCTCTTCAACTTTCTGACTCAACAACATACTCGGTTAATTTAAAAGATTTTTGATATCATTAGATGATTTATCTCTTTTTTTATTGATTCTTTCATTATTCATTATTTATGTTTACAAAAAATTTATACAAATTTTTCTTAAACCCCTCTCTACTTACTTAAATTAAATATAAGCTAAATTCTTCAATTGAGAAAAATCACTTTTAAAAATTTGTAAATAGGAGATAATGTAGTGACAACATCATATTTATAAATTGTTGTTGCTATTGTTAGAAAGGAAGTAAAATTGATAAATTTTAATTGAATTTATATCTGAAAGATATTCACTTTCTAATAGACTTGTTGATAGTATAGGTATAGAATAGGAATAGAGAATGTTTAATAAAAGAAAATATTTGAACCATTAAAAAGAAAATGCTTATATAAAAGATTAGTGTATTTGAGTATTCTGATGTTCCTATATTTATTGGTAGAGAAATAGTTGGTCTAAAAAAGATTGCTCTTAATATTTGAATAGGGTGATAATAATTTTTGATTAACAACAACAGATCCTAATTTCGTTAATAACATAAATGAACTAGAAATCAAATAATAATTTTGAAACAGCTATCTTAATTACAAATACGGCATTTCTAAAATTTGTTCTCCCTTGTATATATGAGTTAAATTCAATAATAAAATTTAAATGAAAGATTTTCACAAATTGAATATTTAAATATGATTAAAACTATTAAAAAAATATAAAATTTAAATGATGGCAATATTAATTAATTAATCATGAATTCTGTCATGATTGCCATTTAAAAAAATGGATTTACTGAAATTGATTGTAATAATATTTTTGATAGTTTTATTATAAAAAAAAATCGTTATCATAAAGTCTATAATTAGACAACCTTTTTTATAAATAAAAACATATAAATTTCATTAATTTATTTCATCCTTAATTAAATTAAAAGAACCAATAAAATTGGTAAGTTTTTCAAGTGGATTGATTTGTTCTTACGATGATTTATCAAAATGTAGATTTGTTTACATTACAAGTGTGCAATTTTTAGGTCTTGTAACAAGAGTTTAACTTTATTCTCTTGTTGTTAATATTTTATCTCTAGTTGTTAAAGCTTTGTCTCTGGTTATTGATTACATGAATGGGTTTTTAGAAAATGTTGGCATTGCTGATTTTTTAAGGCTAAAAAATAAATAAAATATAGATTACATATCCATGTTGAGTTATTTTGGATAGTCTATTTCATTTTCGATTTGATCATCAGAAGATACAAAGAATTTATGTTTAAGTAATTCAATTGCTTTTTATCTATGATTAGGATTTTTGGCTAACATCTTGGACATTAAATCTCTTTCTGCATCATCTAATTGATCATTTGTGAATCTTGAGAAGTTAATTTCACATTTTCTATTTAATTCTAGTTATTCTCTTCGATCTTTTTTTTCAAACAAAGGTTCTCCAACTAATCTATATTTGCATAAATTTAATACAAAACATATAAAATGACACCAGCACTGAATATATCACAAACAGTACTATATCTAGCGAATTCAGAATCTTACTCTAATATTTCTGGAGCTACAAAACCTGGAGTACCACATTTAGGATAAGTATAAGGGTGTTAATCACAGGATTAAGCTAATCCAAAATCAGCTATTTTAAGTGATTCTAAATCTTTTGACATGAATAAAATATTCTCTGGTTTTAAATCTCTATGCATTATGTTAAATGAATGGATAAATGCAAGTCCCTCTAATAATTGTCTCATTATTATTCTGATGTCATTTCTACTAAATAAAGTAGATCTCTTTTTCATCAATGACAATAGGGATCCACCTTTTGCTAATTCCATAACTAAGTAATAATTTTGATTGCCAATATATAATTCATTTAATTGAAGAATATTCTAATGTTTATGTTCAGATAGAATACGCATAGTTTCTATTTCTTACATTAATTAGCGATATCCATTTTTCTTCTCGTTTATTTTTGATTAATCTATGCATTTTGCTGCATATTATTGATGATTATACAGATTTGTTAATTCAAGAACAGTGGCATAAGAACCCTTGCCTAAGACAGAATCAGCTTAATATTCATCCTGTATTTTCATTTGAAATGCATATAGAGCAAATCTTAATTTAATTTCTCTTAATTATTCATTACTTCCAAAATATTCGTATGATTGATTTCCAACTTAAAAAGTGATTGATTTCAACATGTTTTTTGAGTATTACCATTAAATACGAGTGTCTGAATTAATTACAAATTATCTCTCAGGAATTTGTACCTTTGGAGACTGTTTTCATATAATAATATCCATACTTTTCCAATACAAATGTGATTCTTAAATAAGTAGATATACCTTGGACTCTTACCAATAAATTTTTTCTTTGTTAGAATACATTAGTATATGCAATCATTGTAATCAACGCTTTATAATGTATTTTATATTCCTTCATGGACTGTACGAGATTTTTGTCTCATTTGTAAAATAATAATATTTATATTTATTTACACAATTATTTGAATAAATTAGAAACTAATGTCTTTTTATAATAATCAAAAAAAAAAAGATTTATGATATGAACTAATTATAATATAAATTTAATATGGGAAAATTATTGTAATTAATATAAATACATATATATATATATAAATAATTCAATCAATCTCAATATTATCATCAAAAATTTCACTCATTAATTCTTAAATCTGTAGTAAATCTTCTGGAATTAAATCAGCTGCCATCTTGTTTAAGTACAGTGCTTTTGTATCTGCATCCAAGATTCTATACGAAATCCAATAACTTTCTTTCAATTCTTTATTATTTAAAGCCTAAATTACTAAACCCTCAAATGTACTTGATCCAGCTTTTAAATTATACTTTAATAGTAGTCACCTTCGTTTGGTTCACTCAACCTTATTCTACTCATTAACAATTATTAGATATTCATCCAATTATCTTTTAGATCATTCAAATTCTTTATTGGGTCATTTGGATCAACATTTTTTGAAAATTTCTATACAATGTTAAAAATTCAAATTTTTTACAGAAAATTTCTCTTTTGAAAATATATTGTTCTCTAAAGAGAAAGTAACAAATCTATCAAAAGACATTGCCTTTTCTCCACTCTCATTTGATATTGTATCACATCTCTCCATAAATTAAGTCCGAATCAGTTTGTTATTCGATGTAGTCCCTTAATTAATTTCAAAATGCAAATATAATTTTTAAAATTCTTGAAATTCTATCATTCCATCCATATCCATATCAGCAGAATAAAATACTTCTTCAAAATGTGCTTAATTTGACAATCTAAATTAATGATATCCATTCAATAATTTGCTTATAAAAAAATCAAGATCCACACAGATTTTATTCTTCCTCTCATATGTATTCAAACGAATCTCCTTTATAATTCTATCTTTTATTTCCAATCCCAAACATTAATGCTGAATATCTAAAGACGCTATGGCTTTATCCAATTATACCAAAACTCCTTTCTCATTAATTATTGATGCCATATGAATTGGTATTTCATTTTCATCAAGTATTTTTAACGATTAGATATAAATATCTAAATCATCTAATGTAAGGGGACTTAACAACTCTAAAAATCTTTAAATTCAAGAATATTTTTTACCTTCCAAAAAGATTTATTCTAAAATTTTCTCTATAAGAATATATAGATTAATAGAAATTTGTTAATTTTTATTCTGCCATGCTTTTGAATCCATAAGTATTTACAAAATGTTCATAACATATTTAATGTAATGGCGTGTTTTTATTTGAATATTATCTTATTTTATCACAATAAAATTAAGATATAAATTTTAAAACATTTACTCTTTACATTTTTGGAGTAGCCATTTTAGGATTCTTAGCAAATCGTTCAGCTAAAAAAGTAACTAAATATTTAGATCTCTAGAAATTAAGTTAAGTTGTAGATTCAGCATTATTTCTATTTTAAAATTCTTAAATATTTAAATATTTAAAAATTTACTTGGAGCTTAAGTCTATGTAATAATTCTTTTTTTTTATTATCTATCAGACTTTTTTTTGGAATAAGCCTCCATTTTAGATGAAAATGATGAATCAACACTCGAAGCTTCACTATTTTCTAATTCTTCATTCAAGAATTTTCTTAATGTATCTGATATCATCCTTACACCCTCATTATTTAATGTATTTGAAGTGCTAATTGGAGTGCTTTTCTTAGCAGATTTTAAACTTTATCTATTATTTCCATTAACTGGATTTAATTACTATTAAAATTGTATAAATTTAAATTACATTATTTCCAGGAGATTTGGCTTAAACCTAAAATTAAGATGCTCTTCTATTTGATGCAAAACTACGTTAAGAAATAATATCCTAATTTAAGCTTATTGAATACATCTTAAGCAATAGAAATACTTTATTAAAATGAAATCTAAGATTATGATACATCACTTTCGTCGTCAGATTCTTTTTGTTATTCTTCAGTATTAGTAATTTAAATATTCCATTTCTTTTTTGGTCCATTAATGTCTTATATTGAATTATCTTACTATGTAATTCTATTGTTTGATCCATCTGATCTTTATTGCCTTTTATTAGAATAACTACTTGGTTATTATCTCCCAGGAGATAAGGTAACTAAATTTTGCTGTTGTTAATTTGAAGGATTATTTGATGATAAAAATTATTATTAAAAATTTTAAGATATGTCCAAAGATGATGGTAATTGACTTTAGGATTAAGTCGTAGGTTATTTTTTTTAAGCAAAAACACTGGTTCTCTTTTCTTAAATCTTTTTTTTCATAATATTTGTAAATTTTTATGTTTTGGTTAATTAATTTATTAAATTAGTAGTTTTTTCAATAAGTTATTATTTTTTGTCTTTTACTTTATTATATTTTCTTTCTAATCTAGAATTAATCTAATAATATAAATATATTAATTAAATTACTTATTCTTATAATTCTAAATGACTTTCCAATTCTATGATTTCATTCTTTGCAGAATCTAAATTCTATTAAAGATTGTCATTGACAGTTTTCTAATTTAATAATTTTTTTTATTATTACTAAAAGTTGTATTTCATTAGCATTTCTTGAATTTTCATCTTTTTAAGCACTATTTACAAGTAATAAACTAGTTCTATATTCTCTTTATTATTAGACTGTTTGTTTCATTTTAGATGATATGTCACCGAGACTTAGAATAAAAGAAGACATTTATTTTAAATCAGGGCTATCTAATTGGTCTCCATCAATAAATTATTTATAAGTTTCAGAGGCTTTTTTAAATTGTTCTTAAAATTGTATTAATTAATCTTCTTCATCTTTTATTAATTCTAGAATTTCATTTGGCATTTCTGTTTAGGTTTCCTTGTCAACAGCATTACTCATACTAAAATCAGTTTAAATAATTTCATGTCTGAAATCTGGTAAGAGGATTGATCTATGTTAAAAATGGTACAAATTTTTACTTATATTCAGGTTAAGGATTGAATGCGTAAGCTTGTGTTGATTATTCTTTTTATAGATTCATGATCGTAAATAAATCATTAGTATCGGTAGCTTAATTTAAGAGAATATCTTCAATATTCGAAAGAGTGGTATCAGGATCGCTTTTTAGGGCATCTTCAACTAGGACTTCAGTTTCAATATTAAATGATTAGTGTAAACCAGCTTAAATGAGTTTTAATGGTTGTGGAAATTAAAGGGGAGAGTGATCACTAGCTTATGGGGATTAAGCTCTGTGATTGGTTTGGGATATTTATTAAAATTTGTGAATATCATTTTCATTTTCTTAAATTTGTTATTTAAGATTTTCAATTTCTTATAATAAATATTTAGTAGAGGTAGTATAATCGTTAAGTTAGAATTTAAGTTGTCTAACTGTATTTTATAGATTTCTATTTGTTTTCTTGAGATATTTGCCATTGTCTTTTAACTTAATTAATTTTTGTGTAAGCTTAGATTATTCTTCCTTTTAATTAGAAATAATTAATTAAAAATTATCAATTTCTAATTGATATAATTAATGTGTTTTCATGATTTATTTAAGATTTTGTTTTTCAATTTCTTTTTTCTCATTAACGACTTAATTGATCACTGTAGAATTGATTTCCACATATTGAGTCCAAATCTTCTCCAATAGAACACTAAATATAATTATAAATTTACATCACCTCCTCTCAATACAATCAATACTGATTTGTCGTATTAATTCTTTTAAACAAAGAGTAAGTACATTCTAAACTTCCTCATAAAAGTCAATTTGCTTTGGGTCAGTATGTTTGTCTAATATCTATTATACCATCAAATCAACCCATATAGCAAGTGATTTGATATCGTGTCTATATAAATATAAAAGAATACTTCTAAGGAATGCCTCTATGAAGTTTGTCTCTTGGGTTATGTTTAGATAAATTACTACAGAAATTCCCTAATTGCAACGGAGGTTCTTTCAATTCATTAGGAATGTGAACTTCTACAGTAGCTTCAATATAAAAAAGTAGTTATACGTTCTCTCAATGATTTAGGGGAGACATACAAATCAGATAGGCGAGTAGGATATTGATAAGGATCAAAACTTTTCAATTGCCCATAGAAATCATTACGAGGTTAAGATTTCATTTTGTCTATAATGTCTAATTGATTTTGTGCAAGCAACGGGGAGCCATAAAATTTCTATGAATTTATTAGTCCAATACTCCTTAAGATAACGGCTTATGCTTTTGGGAATGTCTGTAAGAAATGTTTGAGTACTGTTACGAACTTTTTAAATTTGGAAGTGAATCTCTTTGTATTCTAGTAAGTCTTTCGTTAGAAGAGTCAGATCTTTAAGTGGGCCATGTAGGTTAGTTCTACTGGGTTGGTTAAGTATTTTTAAGTATGCGAAATTTGTTCTAATCGCTCATATTGATTTATGGATAAATTAAAAATATAAATATATCATGATGCTAGAATTGACAATTTCTTATTATGGAATATTAATTCTCTTTTATACAAAAAGAACTCAAAACAAAGATATCATTCATGAAAAATAGTATGTAGAAAATAAATATTTATTTATATTTTTCAATCATAAAGGAATTATTAAGAATATTATTCTGTAATACATTAATAAATAATTTGATTTGGTGAATCATGACGATTATTGTTGTAATTATTTTCTTTCTTAAAATTATCTGCTTTAGTACCAAATAAGAGATTCAGTTGAATCTTAGATTTACCTTCTTGAAATTGAATATCCTGTTCTTCTTCTCCAATGATCTTCAAATAAACCTTTTTGTGTTGGGTTCTGAATGTTGTTATTCGTCAAAATATATATTAAATTTATATTTTGTTTCTACAGACAAATAGTAAACAAGGAGATTCATTCGATGGCTTGTCTAAAGATTTATACGATTCCATATTAGATATTTGGAGTATTTCGTAGAGATGATACCTTAAAAAACTATTGGAAATAAAATAATATCATAATAAAAATAATTATTATTAATCAGAATAATATTAATAAATTTCTTTCTGTTATTCTCGAATGAGTTTACATATTTCTTAATACTCTTGTAGAATCCATAAAAAATCCTTCATCTTTCTATTAAACAGTTATTCTGTCAATTCTGAGACTGTTTTATGATAATTTCGTTTCTTATGAAAGAATCTCTTAAGGTTTGACAAACATAATTTTGCTCTGCCATTCGAAAAAGGATTGATAGGATATTTGGTGAGATAATAAAATTGTTCACCTATAGCTTAAGTTAATATAAGCATTTCATAGGATGTTTATAATCGAGCTAATAAGATGAAAGCGTTGTATTAATTTGCTGCCATATAGAATCGCTTTGCTATAGCTGCAATTAACAATGATGTTGTAGCAAATCCTGAGTATTATGTAAATGATAAGACTATTTTCCCATAAACAGTATATGGTTCATACTCTTCATAAGAATATCTTATTAAAGCTAGAATAGTTTCATAAAATGAATGTTTCAACAATTATAGAGTATCGGAATTCTCCTCTCTCATGTAAGGACGTTCCACTATCCACAATGCTAATGTGAGATAACATGCTTGCACAGTGAAGATTGTAGAAATCACTAACACTGGTTCTTCATTTGCTAATGATTTGAATGTAAAACTCCATTTCACTTTGAAACCAAAATATAATGACAATCTGTAAACCTAACTGTTGTATAGATGACTTAATCGTAATAGAATGAACATTAAATTTATACTTCTCAAACAACTCCATAAAAATAGTAAATCATTCAAAGAGAAATAAAAAACTCCTTCGACACGATACAATGTAAATTCAAACTAAATGTCTAATTTAAAACATTATATACTTTTCGAAAATACATTTGGTATTGGTAAAAATATTAAAAATTCTAATAAAAATGGGTTAAAAAAATCGCATTTGTGAAAACCCATATTAAGTGGAATTAATTTAGTAGCCTTAAAATAATTAAATTTGACGTGATATGTCAAAAAAGTAAATAGCAATAAAAATAAGTTCAAAGCAAAAACTACCCATAAAAATGTATCATCTTCCATTTCAGATATGAAATATTAATCATCAAACTATATAATATTTATCATACATCTATGACGAGTATCACTGTAATTACTAATATTAATTGCAATCGAACATGCTCAATTAATCGATGAGTTTCGAATAATAATTTTGTGACTCGAGCATCCTCAAATCCAAAATGATCCTCCTTATTTAAACTATCATATTATCCAACTTCGGATTCGGACGAAAAACTTCTCTCATATCCAAGCCCATGAACTCCTTCAGATATTTAATTCGTTAAATGTAGAGGTATTGCATTACTTTCATGAAATCGTTTTTAATTCATTAATATTTCATATATATATAAATATTAAAGTCAATCATGAAACTTCATAATTAGCATATAAGATTCTTCATTTTATAAATTTTGAAAGAATGCTTCGTTTTTGCTCTATTTATCATTTGTTTGATTAGTCTACAAGTGATTTGAGTTTTGTTTCTAACTAGAACTTAAATTTGATTTATACACATAATGGTAATTGATAGTATTAATTAATTACAAACGTTTAAATTCTTTTAGTAACAGAAAGTATTCATGATACATAAAATTTATATCCTTGAATTTTCTCTTTGCTTTAGATATTGAGTCCTCGCCATCAATATTTCTATACTATCTCTTCTTTTATTTTAAAGCACTAATAGAATCTTGGATTAGATTAGTATCTTTTTAGCCTAATTTTTTCATTTTAATCTTTTGAATCGTTATAATCAAATCTTGACTAAGATATTTCATTATATTAGTCACATAAGTTTTTTCCAATAAAGCCCAAACCATTTCTTCATAATTCATGCGTTCAAACATTGTATCCAGCATTGCTGTAAATAATGATGTGTATGAAACGCCCCACAAAACACAGATAGCCATTGAGATACGTCCTAAATCAGTTATTGGAAAGAATTCGCCATATCCAACTGTGGCTATGGTTGTTAGAGTAACCCATAATGATGTCATTACATTATAGACATTTGATTAAGGTTCATTTCTTTAAAGAGCTCTTTCAGCAATCTCTAAACTATATCCAAATAGAAGCATTCCTCTGAGAAATAAACCAATCAATGTTTATCTTGGAAGATCTTTCATACATAACTTGAATACTAAATGTGTGTCAAAATTAGTTGAGTAAAAGGAAGAGAATTTTAGAGTAATGTTTACAAGTAATATAACTCTGAAAGTTAGAATATAATTTAATATTTCATTCAAATAGTAATACCTTAGTTCACCTGTGTAACGTTAATTAAAGTAAATTTTAACCATCTTTGTGAAGGGTGTTGGAGTTGGTAACATAAATAGTATTTCTATAGTTAAATTGTAGATTAAATTTGAATCAAGGAGACCAGCTTAAGATGTGATTACCATTGCTTTCTTCTTGTATCTTAACAAAACTTCATACGAAATTAGAGTCAATGCAACTAGAGGATAGCAAGGGGAAAGCATGTACTTGCAGAAAGTGTCATCAAAAATATGATGTATAATAATGCTAATATTTCTTTTTCGACTTCATTAGAAAATTGATCAGAAAATGAACATTCATACTACCGATTTAGATGATAGTTTTACTTCTAAGATTGCTATAATTTATGTTCCAAATATCACACAAAACCTTGTCATTTCTACTATTCGATATTGTTCAAGTACTAATAATGTAATTCTACTATCCTCAAATGAGCTTAAAGAGTCTGATAGCATTGAACCTTGTCTCTTGACTCTGGATTTTTTTCTTGTTGATGGAGTTTTTTATTTTGTTAACTCCACATCTTAAGACATTTATTAATATTTATAATCAACCATGAAAAAAGTAACTTAATCTACTGCATCAACTTTAAAAACAAAAAGAAGTATTGCTAAAGTTAAAAGTTAAAATTTATTTGAAGAAGCAGATCCTACATAAAGAGGTTATATATTTATAATTATGAAGACAGGAAAATAATAAGGATGAGAAATGTTGTAGATCTAGGTGATGTTGTAGAAGATAATAAAAAAACATAAAAAAAGAACGGTAATTCTGAAAGTGTAATATTTAGAGAATTCAAATGATCCTCTTCTTGAACAACTTGATTAATGGCACGAAAATGTAATGTCTAAAAAAAAGAGTTATGCTTTTGAGTAAATCAAGTAAAATGAGAACAACAACAACAAAGTTATTGAAAATGAATTCACTTTAGATCATGGACCTTAAATAAATTCTAACATTATAAATCAAATTATGAAACCAAATGAATTGCCTAACTTTAATATTGAAGACAATAATGAAGAGGTTTAAGTTTAATTCTAGATGCTTCGACCAAATAAAGAATCTGGTAATGTTTTAAAGACGCTTGATTAAGTGAGAATTGAAATGAATAAATAAATCTTAAATAGTCTTTTACTTTAAAAAGTGACTAAATAATTGGACAATATGAATCTAAATAGAAAACATAAAACTAATTGGAATATTTAACGTATGGATGAAGAAATAACCTAAGTATTTAGAGATTAATCACATTCTTTAAAACAAAGAACATTAAATAATTTTAAAGGATTAACTGAATATTTCAGTAATCCTGCCTAATATATTGATTATGATGTCGTATTATCAAAAGCTAAATATCATGCTAATAGACCTCCAACATCATTTCCTACAACACAAATTCCATAATAATAACAAAATTCTTCATCTGCAAAAGCTTTAATGGAAAGCTATCAATTATTCCAAACATAAATTAAGGAGCATAAAAATGTTTTGTTTTAAATGAGAATCGAAAATAATAATTTAGTTTCAGAGTTAAACCAATATGAAGAAGAAACTCAAGAATTAAGAAGAAAGTTCTTTGCTAAAGAAGAAAAGGCAAGATAAGGATGGGTTCCTGAATAATAAAATGAAGGACCCACTAATAAAAAAAGAAATTTGATGGACAATATTTAAATAATTAGAGATTAAAGAGATCATGAAATAAGGTTGAAAACTAAGGAAATTTAATTTTTAAGAAAATAAATGTAATAAAATAATGAAAAACAATAATAAATATAAAAAGAGCTTGATGAAATGAGATAAAAAAAAAGAAGATGTAAAATGTTACTCAAAGATATCTTTCTTAAATAATTCTAAGATTCAAATAATTCACTTGTTCCTGAAGGTTTGGTGAGCATTATTAAAAATATGAGAAAAATTAATGAAAGTGCAAAACCAGAACATTTTCCTAAATTTTTAGATGAAATATCTAAGAAATATTTATTATTAGCTGCACAATTAGAAATTGAAATAGAAGAAACAAGAATTTAATCTTAAAAATATAATCAACAATAGTTATAATAGCGTACAAATAGTGCTAGATAATAAATATCTACTCATAGATAATAAATGAATGTTTCTGAGATTAAAAATCAAGTTAAAACAATGTTAAAGAAAAGTAAAGTCTCAATTAAAAAACCTGTCTTTGTTTAGGGGATTGATCCAGTCAATCCTAGTTAATTTGCTCATGTAATAAAATGGGAACATCAAGATTTAGAACATTAATAAATAACAGAACCAATTGAAAACAATTTTAAAATTTAAAATATGTCTTCAGAAAGGAATCATATTATAAAAGATTATAATTAAAAGTTAGTTTTATTGTAATAATAATTAGAATAAGCTACAAAAGAAGAATGCTAACGTATTTTAAAATAGTATTCTAATAAAAAATTATTATCTGATATTTAGGAATTAAAAATGGTAATGTATGCATTATTTGGATAAACAATAGGAGATTAGCAATGGATATAGTTTGTTGTTGAATGGACTGAATAAAAATAATTGAATCCTCTATATATTTTTAAACAAGAAGAATAAACTAAATAAAACGATTCAAATAAAGATTCCCATTTTATTCCTGAGAAAATGAAAACAAAAGTAACTGCAACACTAAAAAAATTAACAGAAGTTACAAATGTTGATTATAAATTTGAATTATGTTGTTGATTTATTGATTAAAATTTATTTCAAAAGAAAAACTTATATTTTAGATTTAAATATCCTTAAGTTATACTAAAATTTTTTGTATTAACAGAATTTCTAGGTTTTATTAAAAGATAGAATATAGAAGGTATTCCCTTTCTCATACCAATTCTAATAATAATACGAAGATTTTTTAAAGAAATTTAATATAACTTATTAAAAATGACGAATTTATACATAGGTGGTTAATTTAAGAATTAAAAAATATCTAATAATTTTATAATTCTATTAGAAATCTAAATGGGAAAAGATGAAGATTTTTATGCATGCCTTTATTATATAAAGTAAAGTGAAGGAGGCGATTCAAACGATAAAAATGATAAGGGAGGAAAAACTAGAACAGGAGTGACTCAAGCATAATATGATTAATACATAAAAGAAAAAAGTAAAAAGCAAGGGAATACATCAAATTAAACCTATAGGTCAGTATTTACATTGACTACTGAAGAAATTGATGATTTCTATTATTCTTGGTATAAGAAATATAACATTGATAAAATTCAAGATTTAAATACTCGTTATATTTATTTTGATGCAACTATTCATCATGGCCCTGGAAAAGCAGCATAATTAGCTTAAAAGACATGTAACATAAAAGTGGATGGAGCTTTTGGTAAGAAATCTATTGAGGCAGTGAATTCTATGAATTAATAAGAGTTTTAAAAAAAATTTAATGAACAAAGAAAGAGACACTATAATAATATTGTAGCAAACGATCCTACTTAAAATAAATTTTTGAAAGGATGGATAAATAGAGTAAACAAAACTTAAGAGTTAATCGAGAAAAGAGCTCTTGATTTGGGTATAAGAAATAAATAAGATCAAACACCATAAACAAATTCTAAAATAAATCAATTTAATAACTAATAGCCCTAAAATCCTGGTGGCATTGATTGTAATGTTGACATACGATTATTAAATAGTATAAAAGGAGTGAATCAAATGTCTGGTCGATTTTTAATTGAAAGTTAAGAGAATATAGCTTTATCAGATTTAGCTACAGTCCTACTTGTTTTTAATGATCCTTAATTGAAAAATGAACATAAAAGAATTAGTTTTAGCTTAGATCCAATAATATTACCAAATTAGAATGAATTTAAATAATAAGAAAAGGTTTGCTGGCCTGATACTCTTGTAAAAAGAAGCATAATTTAAGATACAGAATTTGCCCAAATATTATTTGAAAGTGATTATTTGTTAAAGTTAATGAGTTTAGGTGTCAAAGCTGATGGATAAACTCCCTTTGATTATCCTTAGGAACTAAAAGACCTAGGGTTAAATTCAATAGGTAGTATGGAAACAAATAGATAGTAATAAATGTTATGTAGATTCTGGCTTGTACCTTAATAATGTTTTTATGCTTATAAAGATAATAAATACGTTATAGAGGATATAAAGGTTATCTGTTAAGCTAGATAATTAGAGAGAATAAATGATAAACTATAGGATAAAATATGTTAAGATATTCATGATTCAGCATATTAATTTGCTACTAAATTTACTGAATCATATGATAAGATTGCTAAATACTATCCAATTTTTAATAGATTGAAATAATTATTTAAAGCAGTAGCTTTGGGAAGATGGATGTATGAAAATTAAGTTAAATTAAATTATTAAGAATTAATAAGATATTCTAAAAGAGTAAATAATAATCCAAAATCTATTCCAATTTTAAAATATGAGTAAAAAGGGGAAGAAAATAAAACTCCTATTTATTTCACTTATTAAGAAAAGATATAGACAGCAAAAGATTTTTTAATTGAAAAAGGACATCCAACAACTTAAGATTTAATTAATTAAGTGGTTTAATAAATTCCTGATATAAAGGGATACTCAATATCTTAAAGAGTAAAATACAGTTAAGGAGGAGTAGACACTCATTGTTAAAACATGATTGAATCAAATGTAAATCCTAAAATGAATAAATATAAAGATTTGGAGGAAGTAGATATTCCCTTTTTCCCTTAAAAAAAGTGCACATAATGCAATAGAATGATTGAAAACCATTTATTAAACTTAGATTAGAATTAATGCTCTGTCCATAATTAATATACTTGTTATTTATGTCTTGAATTGATTACTAAAGAGGAATCCAATCCAAAATGTAGCATTATTAATAATTATAAATATATTTTTCATTAGGATTGTTACAAAGATTATGAAGATTTAATATAAAGCTAATAATATGATAATGAATATTGATTAATTTCATAAAAATAATAAAACATATCAAGTATAAAATTATGAAATTTTTTAATATTAATGTATAAATTACATAAATTTATCGAAAATAAAATTATTTTCAAGTAGTTTAAAAAAAATGATCTACCATTAAGATTATAATATTATGAAATTTTAATAAACTTACTTTGAAATGAAGATTGTAAACTTTAATGCAATTAATTTATAAATAAAATTATTAAGCAATTGTATATATTATGATTTTGGTTTCTTTTTAAATTAATCATCTAATTTGAATTATGATAATTATAAAAAATTATATTCCAAAGACGAGCTAGAAACTGAACTTTATGATGTAGTGAACGAAATTTGCCTTCCATGTATAATAATATTAGTGAATTTAATTTGATTGCAGAAATAAATTAATTTTTTTAAAATTGAAATTTAGATAAATATTGAGTGTAACTTTATCTAATAAGAGGTTCAAACTTAGAGTACTTTTGAAAAATGGTAAAAAATATATATTTTTATTTAATTAACCAAAATATAATTAGTAATTTTGAAGAGATCGATGTTGAGTGATGTTGAATATTAAATAATAATGAAATGTTTGATGATTCATTTATTATTCTTTTTTTCTCTAAATTAAACTCTGAGTGAATATATTTTTTTATCTTTATCCCAAATGGGTTGAAATTTGCCGTCCTTAAATATTTAAATATATAAAAATACTTAGGTTTCTATCTCTTGATTTGGTATTTTAAAACCAATATTTTCATAAGGTTCTCCTGCAAAGATCAAATACTGATAGTTTTTATCTGGTTGTTCAATCTTTTACTCAAATGCTGACATGACTCTGTGTTTGGGGATGAATCCTGGTTGAATGTCTTCATAAGATAGTTCAAAATATAGCACTTTAGAAGTGTTTTCAACTGTTCGTGTAACCTTGTATCCTGGACGGCCAATTTTAACAGTTTTGTGCTTCTGAGGTTTTGGTTGATTCTATTTTGCCATGTGCATCATTGCATTTAAATCTTTACCTTCTCTTGCTTTTCTACGTAATAGATTTTATTAATGTTTCTTTCCTTGTGTGTGTGCTAGATAGGATCCTTCATTTGTGTGAAGAGTCAAACATAATCTATTGGAATATTTGAAAAAATATACTTGCATTCATAAGTACCAAGATGGTTGATCATAAAGTAAGGGTCTTTTTAAAGGTCAATTATTTCCATAGCTAATTGTTTCAAACGTTCTCTTCTTTCTACATTAGCATCTGCTGCAGATGCCATAGGACCTGAGCCGGTCCTACCTCCTGGTCGATTTTGCATGTCCATTAATTTAATTAATGCTATCAAACCCTCACTTAAGCAACTATATAAGGTTTTTCTAGATTATATCAGATATGGAACAGGAATGTCTGATAACATAGAAAGAGAAGCACCAATTAAAAGTGAATCTAACTTTGAAAGACATGTAATTGGTTAACATGATTGCACTCAATTCAGGTAGTGAAGGATTAAAATTATTCATAAGATGCCGATGATGAAGAGTTTAAATACAGTATAATCAACTATTTGAGAAAGCAAAACTAATCGCCTCGGTAAAGGTAGGGATAGAAAATCAGATGCAAGTCAACTGGTATAGAAATGAGTCCAATACGTTTGATCAGACGGAATTCAGTTAGCAAGGAAGCCAAAATAACAGAAGAATAATTGATCCAACAAATAGATGATTTGAATGATTCGCTTGTAATGATTCTATAGAACGATAACAAATGTGTATATTTAGTCCTTTTAATGGTTTCGTCTAGATACTTACACCGATGGTAACTGAGAAATTAAAGAGCATCCTTGAAGTAATACAAAAGACAACCATTTCATCACCATCAACGACAACCACCAAAATACTGTAAGCTGAGGAATCAGAGTATTGCAAAATTGTGGATAAATTTACACAACTCTATTCAGACATGAAAGTATTGATAATTTATAATCAACAATAGAAACACTATACAGATTATCTAAACTGCCATCTCTTGTTGATGGATAATAATTTATCTTATGAAACTCTTGTTTAAAGTGTCAAAAATTTCATTAAAAAATTAATCGACGCCGATTAAATAACTTATTTACAAATCAAAGAAGATCAATCCCAACAAACATACTATTCTGCTGAAGATAAATACATTGTTACAAATGATAAGTAAGTCTATAATGAAACCTAACTTATATAACCCAATAAAGTTTTACTTTTAGACGAATGCAATTTCTATCCTGCTTTGAGTGAGTAATTCAACATAAAACAATACAAAAAGAATTATTTAATTAAATTAAATAACTAAGATGTTTTTGTTTGTTTTCATATTTCTGATTAAACATCAATCATCAGTGAATTTATGGCTTTGGCTGATGAATTCGATATATTTGAGGATCTTAATTAATTATCTACTTTTTTAATCGAAACTATTAAGTAAGCCAAAATTTAAATATTTACTCCGCTTTAAATTTCGCATATGATTTAAGGTGTAGGGATAGCTTTCATTAGAAGTTCCAAATATCTATTTATAAAGAAATGTATCCATATATTATAACAAAAATATTAAGTTGAAATGTAAGAAATGAATAATTTAATTTATTTAGTCATATCAATTCAGGAGGGGATGGAATGTCAGTCATAAGTAGTCCTAGTTTATTTTATGGAACTTAGAAATAAGTGGATTTTGATTTCAAGGATGAATTAAATGTGTCAATCACTATAAATGGAATGGACTTAAATAAAAAATCTGATCTTATGATTTACAAATAATTGACATAAAGCTTTAATAAGTATCTCAAATTTATTAGATAATGTTATGATCGAACCACTTTTTATAAATTCTTTGTCAAATCACAAGACACACTTATTTTCGAATTCGATAAGTTGGGTAGATTAATATTTTTATCTCGTCCAATCCCATATGAAATAAAGAAAGAATTCGATATAGACTTTGATCCAAAAAAAACTAAGATGACATATTCCTAACTGTTTTAAAATGAAGAAT
Source organism: Paramecium sexaurelia (assembly GCA_000733375.1). NCBI lineage: Eukaryota > Ciliophora > Oligohymenophorea > Peniculida > Parameciidae > Paramecium > Paramecium sexaurelia. Next base: position 60,721 of record JPFM01000149.1, read on the forward strand.
TATTAAAATATATCGAAAATTTTCTCCAAGAATAGAATATACTTAGAGATAGTAATTAATAATATTAAGTGTTTATGAAGATGGAAGAACGTAATTTCAAGGGATTCTTTATAATTTTTTAGCAAGGTTGGTTTAAATATGATTAAAAGAAGTTTGATTTTAATGATCCATCAATTTAAAAAGAATTATAGAAATAGATTATTCAATAAGAGACAATAAGATTTATTGATAAATTAGAACAAAACAATCCTTAAATATTGAATTCAGTAGTTCAGATGTTTAAGCCTAGATCAACTCAAAGACAAACTGTACATTATAGAAATTCAATTTTGTAATTTGAACCTGTGAAACTTGGAGTTTAACATAAATCGTCTCTAAGATTGGAAGATTTAGATACATAATGTTAAGTGCTAGATATAAATAATTTTAATTTTAATATATTGGCAGTAGATGAAATGGTATAAAAATAGTTGGTAGTTGTTGAAATATTGAAATATCACAATTTGATTTAAGAATATGATATCCCATAGAATATTCTTTGCTAATTTCTTAGTGAAATTGAGTATAAGTATAATAAGAAGAAAAATGTATTCCATAATTATGATCACGGGATATCGGTGATGCAGAATGTTCATGCTATTCTATTGTAATTGCATTAGACACCTAATGCATCTATTTTATCTAGTTTTAATTAGTTTGCTTTATTATTATCTGGATTATGTCATGATGTTTCACACACTGGAAGAACAAATACTTTTGAAATTAATAGTTTATCAAATTTGGCTATAAGATATCATGATAGAAGTGTTTTAGAATAGCATCACGCTGCAAAATCTTTGAAATTATTGTGTGTGCCAGCAACAAATATTTTATAGAGTTTGAAAGGAGAGGAGTTTCGTAAATTTAGGAGAATATTTATTTCAAATATTCTATATACGGATATTACAGAACATTTTAATTTGATCAAGAATTTTGAGTCAAAAGTATCAGAGCCAAATTTTGGATCTTAAGATGAAGATATTAAATTGTTAAGTGGTATGATTATTCATACATCAGATTTTACAGGTGGAGCAAAGCAATTTGAATTATCTAAATAATGGTCTTTTAAAGTAAATAAAGAATTTGAATAATAATATGAATTAGAGGGGAAATTAGGATATCCATAATTACCATATATGAAAGATTTATAGAAAGTAAAGCAATTTTATTATTTTAAAGTTACCTGTTATGGCAAAATAGGAGGCTGGATTTTTTAAATTTATTGTTAGACCATTATGGCAATCAATGTCAAAATATTTAGAAAATAGATTATAAGAATAAGTTGAATACCTTGATGAGACAATCCTGAAGTGGGAACAAATTGCAAATTCTGAATGATATTAATAATTAATGATTACATTTACATAATCAAAAAGTCGATTCTCTCTTTATTATTTGGAGGAGAGTGAGAAGTATTTGTAAGATCTTTCGGCAAAGGTACGCTAAGTAAATATGATCAAAGGAGATGAGAGGTAAAAAACCATAAATTATATGATATAGATTAGAAAGAGGAAAAGTTCACATTTGTTCAAGGACATTGATATTCGAACCAGAAAAGCAGGAATTGCCTATTCAAAAATTGTTTTATAAAATGATAACAACTCCTTTGAAATAATCGAATTGCATAAGCTTTCGAATAAAACGAATTGTTGAAATTCATACTTAAGGCCCACCTTCTCCTTATGTTTATTTAGATGATATTGATATGGAAATCTAAATTGAACCATTATTTGACAATATCAAGATAGTCTTTGATTTGATAGGAAGGATTTTGTAAATAAATTAGCAGAAGCATGATGTTGAAGGAGAAGTTGAAAAATTGGATTCAGAGAAATTGCAAAAAATAAGATTTAATATGAGTTTTGTGGAATCAGTTAGTGAGAAACCTCTTATTTAAAAAGAGATGTTGGTGCGTAAAATTATGCCACTTATTTAAACAAAGGGTAATATTTTAAATTATGAAAAAAAATAGGAATTTTGTACATAACAAATAAAATCATTTATTTCTAACCATTCTTTAAAGTTACTTTGAAACCGTGTAAAAAGATTCCAATTGAATAGATTAAGATATTATATAAAAGAAGATTTGAATTAATGGATATTGGTTTGGAAATCATTTTGAATAGTGGCAAAACCATTTATTTTGCATTTGACAACCAAGATAGAATGGAAGAAGTTTATAAAGTACTTATAGGTATTATCCAATCTAATTAAATATTCATAGGCAAAGTAACTATTGAGGCTGAAACTAGTTTAGAAAAGATGTAATATTTATGGTAAAGTGGATAAATATCAAATTTTGAATATTTGATGAGATTAAATCAAGCTGGCAACAGAAGTACAAGTGATTTAACTTAATATCCTGTTTTCCCTTTGGTTATAGTTGATTATGAATCTTCAGAATTAGATTTAAACAATCCATCCACCTTTCGAGACTTGAAAAAACCAATCGGAGCTTTGAATGAGAAGAGATTAAAAGAATTTTGGAATAGATATTAAGAGATGCCAAATCCTAAATTTCTTTATGGAACACATTATTCTACACCTGGCTATGTGATTGGTTATTTGATTAGATAAAAACCATAATACATGTTGAAATTGTAATCAGGCAAATTTGATAAACCAGACAGATTGTTTAAGAGTATTAAAGGAGATTTCAAAAATATCATGAATAATCCTACATCTTTAAAAGAATTAATTCCCGAATTCTTTATGGAAGATGATTCATTTTTGGTTAATAAATTTAATTTAGATCTTGGTATCAGATAAAATCAGAAAAAGGTTGGAGATGTTAAATTACCAAAATGGGCTAGTAGTGCTAAAGATTATTTAAGATTGAATCGAATGGCTTTAGAAAGTGAATATGTTAGCAATTAGTTACATCATTGGATTGATTTAATATTCGGGTACAAGCAAAGGGGACCCAATGCTGTTGAATCAGCAAACAGTATATTATTTCTATTTATCTTAGTATTTCATTATTTAACTTACGAAGGAACTGTTTAAATAAGTAATTTGACTGATCCCATTGAAAGATAAGCTATTGCATGTTAAATTAATGAATTCGGATAATGTCCTAAATAATTGTTTAAGATTGAACATCCCCCTAAATATGCATTAAGAAGTGGATAAATTATGTATAAATCTGTTGAATAGATTCCATAACAAAAAGAGGAGGAAATACCAATTAATGTTGAAGGATTAATTTGGGAAAATTTGGACAAAAAGGATCAATTCTCTAATAAGGTTATTTCTAAAGCACACAAAACGTATTTAATTACATTTATAAAAGGAACATAACTGATATGGTTGTGTTAGAAAAGAAAAATCTATTAGTAACCATAGGTTAGGATGGTTTTTTGAAGGTCATTGATTTAAAAGAATTTACTGTGTTAAAGTCATTTAAAGTAGATGAATTTTGTTTAAGTGTGATAGTTGTATTAAAATAAGATGAAATCTTTGCAATTGGTAGTTGGGGTTCATAGATACATGTTTTTAATATAAATTATGGGAGCAAAGTGTAAGTTGTTTAACGCTTTAATAACTCTGTTAGTTCTTTAGTTTATTTATAGAAAAAGAAAGTTTTAATAACAGGATCATGGGATTGTTCATTAAAGAAATTTGAGTGTTCAGAAAATCAAATAAAATAAGACACAGAAGAAATGATAGATGATTGGGAAGCATAGATTACTCATATAGCAGCTACTGATGATGAATCAATGATTGCAGTTGGAGATGTTGATGGTAAAGTGATTACAATAAGTACTAATAATTGGACTCAATAGAATCAATTTGAAATAAATGGGGAGAAAATAGTAAAATTACTATTTTTTAAAACAAGTTTACTTGTTGTAGGTGACACATAAATCAAGATGTTCAATAATAATAGTCAATTATTAGATTTTAAGATTGACAAATATAATGGAAATGTTTCAGATGTATTGATTGATCGCGAAAAGTACCTTGTAGTATGTAATAAATATATTGTAATTTATTTAAGGCACAAAAAAAGGTTACGTTGCAGTATTTTCTATGTTATTGGAGAGCAAATTAGGATATCTTTTCACAGACTATTAAACACAGCAAGATTTGATTGGTAATTAAGATCAGCAATTTACCAAGATGTATTTGTAAGATAAAGCTCTAATCTTGGCTAGTCAGAATGGTAGTGTTAACATATTACAATATTGATATAATATTGATATAATATATATAATATAGTGTAATATATATATAGAGATTTGAAATGCTCAATCTGTCTGATAGATTTGATCAACTAATAATACAATAATGAATGTTATATTAATATATGTATATATTGATGCAATCATTTGTAAGCATCTTGGACTTTTCTGAAGGAATCGATTTAATGATTTAAGCATTTTTCTAACATTACAACAAAATAAATACCAAGACATTAATGATTATCTTTTGTCAAAAGATCATCTTTTCCTGATAATACTCCACATCTGACTTGGCAAATACTGGTAAATCTCAAGAAGAGACCGAATGTTTCTCTTTATTAAAAATTGTCCATAATAATATAATTCACAATTGATAACGAAGTAAAATTATAAGAAATTAGGGAAATCAATTTAGAGTGATAATATTAATGACTAATAAGACAAAGATTTTGAACTCCATATGATCAACAATAGCAATCATATCAAATTTTGTAATGAAGGAGAAAAGAAAAAAAAAATTGATTTGATTTATGAAATATATTATTATAATTGTTATATTCATAGATTTTTTTATATGGAATATACAAAAAGCATAATAAGATGAACCATTTTCTTACTTAAGAGTGATATTGGCATCAAACAGACTAACCTTTATGAAATTTTTAAGTACATTTCCATAAAATTGCCGATATAGTTTCTCTTAATTAGATCAACTCTTTCAATAATCAATCTAATCAATTGATTTTTAATCCCATCTATTCATTTAATATCCATCTTTAATTTAAAATTTTTGTATAACTCCACCTCAACCTATTTTTTTATTTCCTTGTTATTTAATCTAATTTTCAATACTGTTTTATAAAACTAAATCCTAAAAGTGGACTACTCACCAAATAACCTTACTAAGTTATTCTTTACGTTCCCAAAATGACAATCTATGCTCCTTATTTTATTTAATATTCAGATATTCTTAGTGAATATTTCTAAATTTGATTCTGATAGATTCCTAAATTTGATTACCTGTTTTTCTATCTTGAAAATAATTTAATATTAGATATTTATTAAGAAATATAAATGATTGAAGATTAGCAAAATAAAAGCTTAAATCAAGAAATCCAAAATGAGTGTTCACATTTTTCTACATTTTAATAACAAGAAGAAAATCATTTCTAGGAAAATGATTTCTAGGTAAGTAATGAAAATTAATAAGAACATCAATTCGACTAAAAATAGCATACTTCTTCTGTTGAAGATGAATGTTGTGTTGATAAAGTGAATTCTTAAAATGAATAATAACATCATTCCTAATAAGGATAAATAAACTAAGAAATAAACAATAATAATTCTTAATTCTAAAACTCAAATCCTAATTTAAACAAATTCCTTCTAAGGTGTAATATTTAATCTAAATTAAATACCACAAGTAAAGTCTATAAGAATCTTTTTATTAAAATAGTAGCTTTATATGAGAATTACCCTAAAGATGTTGATAAAAATATCGGATTAGATTAAATAGAAAGATAACTAGACAATATGAATAAATCCTGGTATGACTTCTGTGATATTACGTAAGAAATCAATGTTGAAGATAATTAAAACTAATTATATAAAAGAAGTTTAAAACTTGATTTTAAAAAAATAAAGGATATCTTATTGAAATATTCTTTGAATTTAAGTAAAAAAGTGCCTTTTTGCATGATAAACAAATATGAGAAACTTTTAAAAACTCTTGAAAAAGAATAGAAAGAAAATTCTATAAACCAAGATGATGATATACAGTAAATAAGGGATTTAATTCAATATCTTCAAACTGTCAAATAGAAAAAATAGTCAAATAAGATAAAGTAAACTCTTAATTTTACTAAAAATGATATTCTAGAGCTTTATGCACTACCAGAAATTAAAAAATTATTTGATTACATCTTGTATTATATTAAGGATGATACTGAAAAACTCTTAAAATCGATTAATCTAAAATATTAGGACAACGTAATCAGCATATTCAAAAATTCTATACAATCATTTTTTGAGCCTTCGAGAAAGGTCAAAAAGAGTCTTAAAGTAAAGATGAAATTTTAAGAATAAGTAAACTCGTTATCAAACTCTAAATATGAAGAAAACTAATAAGACTAATAAAATTTCAATTACAAAGAATAATAATAAACTTTACCCTTAGTCCAAACATATGGATAATAATAATAATCATAATAAAACTAATTACAAAACTATTCATAATCCTAGGAGTAATAAAATAAATTTGAAGAATAATCTAATGATTCCGACCAGATATATATTGTATCATAAAATTTTTATCCTGAATAAATTTCCAGTCCCTTACCAAATTTTAATTACGAAAGTGCAAATGAGTGATAGCATATTTATATTAATATTTAGCATTTTATTTTATTTTTATTTATTTAATTTAAATTGTTTGAAAAAATTTTTTGATATCACTATTATCAAAAGATTTCTAATCAGATAAACTTTTGTTTAATAAGTATATATAATTCAAATAAGGTATTATAATTAATTGTTGTTATTAATTAAGGAGAAGAGTTTTCTGTGTTTATAAAAGTAAAATTCACAAAAGCACAAATAGTATTTTAAACTACTATTGAATACATCAATAAAATTATTGTATGAAGATTATTATTATGAAAATTATTAATAAATTTTATATAATTGTATTTAAACATTATAAAAACTAATATGGATGAATTATTAAATGCTGTTTTGTAAAGAAAATCAAAGATTAATGAAGTGTTAGAAACAATATTAAAACTTAAATTAAAAAGTATGTATTAAGATTAAATAAAATAGATGGAATTAGTCAAGCGGAAAGATCAACAATTTATGCCATTATAAGAAAGCTTAAGGAAGAAGAGAAAAATAGAACTGAAAAAGAGAATTGGATTGTGAGTATAATGAGGAATACTAAATAATACAATGAAGAGCAAATGAAGTATGAGGTTATATTTCTAAAGATAGTCATATATTTGTTAAAACAAATGATATCATGAAATTAATAAATGAAACTTTTATTGAATTTCCTTATTTGCCGCCTACTAGTCTCATTCAATTTTTAGAATAATACTACAATTTACATCAAGGATTCTTTCAACAGATGAATTAAGAATATTAATTAAAAATATAGTATAAGCAAGCAATCAAATAAGGAAATGTAAATGAATATCATATTTTAAATAATAGATTAATTTGATAACTGACTTAATCAAAGCATTGTTAGCGTCTTCAAGAAAGATATTAAAAGATAATATAGATGATTTAGCATATTAGGTAAACAAGGATTTATCACCTGATAAATAAAAAATGATGAAAAAGTTAGTACCAGATCCATTGGTTGAACATCTAAGAACAAGATCATCGACATAAAATGGAAAAAAAGATGGAACGGTTATTAGTATGACAAATAGTGTAATTCAAAATGAAGAACCTACAAGATATAATGATAAGAAGGAATATCAATAAATAAAAGAAAAATTGAAGTAGCAATAGAGAAGATTTATCTTGTAACCTAAAATTCCAAATCAAGAGATAATAATATTGGAATCACCAATTTATTAATTAAAGTTGAAATATTAATAATACAATAATGGTAGTAGCGAAAAAAACTAATTTGCTTCTTTATTTAATAATATTAATCTTGATGATTTGGATGATCAAAATATCTGTGTTTTAGATTATTAAACGATAAAACGATAGTAGTAAAATTTTGATGAATTTAAACTTAATTTCGAAAGTCTATATGATAAGATTAAGATGAGAAATTCATACATTTAACAATCAGTTATGGATTATAATTAATACATTTCTAAAAAGTATGCTTTTTTATAATATTGAAAGATGTGTTAATTCATCGATGATGTTGAGTAGTCAATGTAATAATAATTTAGAAAATGAATTTTTTAATATTATTAAAGACAAATATGAGGAACTAACCAGTCTAAATGCAGAGTTTTAATAAAATATGAGTCATTATCATTTTTGCAGAATCTTCCTTAAACCAATTATAAATCCAATTTGTGCTTGTTAAAATTTAAACAATAGTAAATATGAATTAAACTCAAATCCTATTAAAAATAAAATCGTAATTAGAAAATCTGTATAAAGTATTAAAAAGTCAACACACATTCAATAAAGTCAAAATACTTTTACTTCAAAGAATTTAATCGACTAATTAAAAAAAGAACGAACTTTCAATCAATCAATCATTTTAGAAGATACAAGTTATTAAGATGTGTACAAATTCAATAATAGCAGTGGAATAAGTCCTTTAAATAATTCGATACTGTAAATACGTAAACTAGATTAATCATAAAATTTAAATGGTACCACTTAATATAAATTATATACACATAAAATGTCAAGCGAACTTTAATCTTTTAAATAAACTTCTTTACACCATAGAGCTTAATCAGCTAATGGAGATTAATTATGCATTCCTCCTCTCAACTTAAGGAATTGTGCTGAATGATACCAGAAGACAGAAGTAATGATACAATTTAAATATTATTTTTAACTCTCAAATATATTCTAAAATACATATATCTTACACCTTTATTCTTATTCTCGCCTAATCTCTGTTATCTATATGGAATATTTAAATTCGACTTTAATAATAGTTTTACCTGATAAAAAATTATAATGCTTTTAATTCTTTATTTATGAGTTACAATAGTCACTTTTTCAATGATTCTTAATATCTTTTCATATATCTATGAAAATTTTGATTGAGTTTAATCAATTTCATTAAATTAAAACATATAAGATATTACATTTTCCTTCCGATATCTTAGTTTCTTAGTTCTATATATATTAATGAAAGGAATGTAATAAAAATTTTTACTCAGGTATGTAATTTTATTAACTACTAAATTATAATTAAAATTAAAAATGAGTAAAATTTTTGGAAGAAAAAGTTGATACCTTTGGGCGATAATATTATCATTTAGAGGTTTATTTATAAATAATAAAAAAATTCAAGGATAGATCTATGTGGTTTAAATTATAGTAGATTTCTTAATTATCAATTATTTTGATTCAAATTAGTTATTTTTTGAATTATTTAAATAAGGTAAACTTTTATTTATAAATATTTTAATGAAGATAAGTTCTAAGACCTTCGATTTATTTGAGTTAATTATAACGATAGCTCATAGCATTTACAGTTTTATAACTAAAACAGAAAGGGAGGATTCATTATCTCAATAGGAGTTGTTGGATTTTGATCTTGTTGCTGGGTAAGTTGGGAAAGTTGTCTTATTTTTGATTTAAATTATATACTATTTAGACATCACCAAATTATATAGTTTCGAAACTGCCTTATTAATTTTAGGGTATTATTTCTTTGCTACTTTTATGATTTTAGTTGAATACAAATATATTTATGATGGATATTCCTATACTTTTCATAGAATCATTTCAAATAGAATTATGAACATAACTGTTAATGGTGTCAGTTTATATATAATTCACAAAAGATCTTCATTATTGAATACTTGGTAGAAGGTAAAAAAGTATTAAATAAGTACTGATGAAATTTTAATAATTTTTCTGGTTGTTTTTACTTGTCTTGAAATTCTACAATTATTACTTTAATTAAGCACAACTATATTTCCTTGTATGAAAGCTCTTGACAAGACAGAGAACTTTTATTCATTAGGAGGTGGCAATTACATTTGTCTTGGATAATTTTTAGGTATGGCAGCTATGGTTGGAGCAATTTTACTTATTCTTTATCATAAAAATATTCCATTTTCATACTTCCTTGAACAAAGAACAATCATTTTGGAAAGTTTTGTTGGGTTGGAATTCGTTGTTTCAATAATTTTATGCTGTAAGGCAAATAAAAGTAAAGAAGATCCACCAAAGTCGAAAAAAATTCTTTGTTTAGGCTATGGATTTTGTATTGGAGCTTTGGGTATAATATCTGGACCAGCAATAATCATAATATTAGTTTTTTATGCATTTTTTAGGTTTATTTGTTGTTGTTGCTAATAACTTTAATTTAAGTGCATTATTTGTTGTTGGTTTGCAAAAATTGATAAAAGTTTGCCGTATAAATTTAATAATTTAAATTCTAATGAACCATGAACAAAAATTTGAAAAATATAAAATTTTTTAAGATTGTTATAAATAAAATAAAAATATTAATTACACATTTAAAATATAAATATATTTTATAAAGAAAAACTGAAATTATATCAAAATGTTTTGATTCTGTATAAACTTTTAAATTTTAATCAAATAATATAGATATAATTTAACTGTTAAATGGTGTAGGAAATATTCATAAAATACAATAAGAAAATTAGAGAATTATTAAATGTAAATTTAATGAATTTTGTTAGATTTATGAGGGGTGTGGAAAAATATAATTTGTAATAATTTTAAGTTTAAAATGATTATTTATAGTAAAATACATTCACTTAAGAAAAGTAATGTTAGTCACTCTATGTTTAAATGCAATTAATTATAATAAATTAAATAATGTTATTTTTTAATTATTAATTCAATTAATTAAAAAAGTACAATATTTGTATTTTATTTATTAGATTTTATATAATTACACTCTATAATTAAATTCTTATATATATATTTTGAAAGCATTTAATCCTTAAGAAAGGTTTGATATAATTTTTTCTTTGTTAATATTTTAATTATTTTTTATTAGAAGGAAGAGTTGTAATGTATCTAACAATGCTTGAGCATTTTTCTCAGAATAAACAAACTTAATCACTTTTATGTTGAATGTAAAAATGTGAGAGAGGTGAAACATTTAGAAAAATAAGAAATATTAGAAATATTATTTATTCTGATGCATGTTTCTAAATTTTTTAAAAAAGAGAACTATTTCAATTAAAAAATTCGGTCTAATTTCATACATTAAATATAATAATTAAAAATATATTATGAAGATATGAAAAGAGAATAAGAGATTAAAAAGTAAAATTTTTTTATCAGTAAAAATAAAAACTTTTTGATTGAAAACATCAGAAAATAGGTATCTTATTAATGAAAATGTAAATAAAATAAAGATAATAAATTAATTAATAAAAATAATTGATAATTTCATAAGGATGGATAACATATACAAGTTTAAGGCTAGCTCTTCAGTGGGACATCTGAAGAATTTAAATAATGATAAATAGTTTTATTCAGAAGAGGAAACAAGTAAAAAAGAGGAGGAGGAGAAGCAGTTGAAAAAAGTTAGCAAACCACCTAGTAAGATGTCTTAATTCAGTAAAAACGCTACAGGGTATTAAACTGATGATTCTGATAAAGAGACGCCTCGAAATAATAAAGCAGGACCATCAAGTAAAAAAATAATGAAAAAAGTTAGATCAGAAGGTCTCGAAATTTCGTAATCTTGTGAATACAAAAAAGATTGAGGGAGACAATGACGATCCTAATTATGATGATGATGATGATAAGCCTTAAACAATTTAGTAATAAATATAACACGTACAATAATAAAATGAGGATTAATACGATATAGAGTAGTAAGCCAAATAGATGCAGTAAAAATATGCAAAAGTAGATAATCAAAAATAAGGAAAGATGAAGTAAATAAACATATATGAAATTTTGATTAGACACTCAAATACATAGTAAGCAATGGATGTAAATTCTGATGTAGAGTAAATGAAAAATAAGTAAAATTAAGAAGGAAAATTGAAAAATCATCCTTTTAGACATTTGATATATGGCCCTAGTATTGGTGAGAATTCGTTTAATAAATTTTTATAACTCACTTAAAGAGGTTTAGTTTATGCTAAGAAATGTCTGAAAGGTCCATCTGACAAGTTTATAAAGTCTAAAATGGTTTAATTGCCTGAATGTGTAATTGTTAAACCAAAAACATTATTATTGGATTTGGATGAAACTTTAATCCATAGTTGTTCTTAAAGAGAAAATCCCTAAGTAACAGTAACAGCTTTTGGAGATTATGGCGAAGAAGCTAAAGTAATATTTGATTTCCAAAAATTAGATTCATTTCAATATCAGACCTTTTTGTACATGGTTTCTTCAATAAATGAGTCATTTATATACAATTTATGTTTACACGGCTTCGTCATCTGCATATGCAAATGCAATAGTGAATTATTTGGATCCAAAAAGATAATGGATTTTAGGAATATTATCTCGTGGTAATTGTATGGAAACAAAAAATGGTTTTTTTATAAAAGATTTAAGAATTATTGGGAATAAATAATTAAAAGACATGGTAATTGTAGACAATTTGGCTCATTCTTTTGGGTTCCAAATAGAAAATGGCATTCCTATTTTAGAATGGCATAATGATTAAAATGATTAAGAACTGAAATACTTGGCAACTTATCTAATGGAAGCTGCTGATTAAGATGACATAAGAATATTTAATACATAGAGATTAAAATTAGATCAACTTATAGAATATAGTTTAGAATGATCTTATTATCATTAATAAATAAATTCAATATAAATAATAATTAATCTTTAATGGGGTCTTGCTGTTCAACTAACAAAATTGTAAAGGAAACCTATGATTATCCAGATGGAGGTGTTTATGTAGGTGATTTAGAAAATCATGTGCCTGTATGTATTTTTATAGTATTATTTTTTTAGCATGGAAGAGGTACAATCAAATGGGATTATGGTGCATTATTTGAAGGTGAATTTATAGATGGACGTAAAAATGGAAAAGGGTTATTCAGATGGAATGATGGCTAATACTATGATGGCAATTTCAAAGATGAAAAATTTGATGGTTATGGTGAATATCATTGGACTGATGGTAAAATTTACAAAGGTAACTGGATTGATGGTGAAATGAATGGTCAAGGCGAAATGATTTATCCAGATGGAAGAGTATATTCAGGTTCCAAATTATACTTAATCTTAAGGCAGTTTCAAAGCAGATAAAAAGGATGGTCAAGGAGAGATGACTTGGCCAAATGGGAACAAATATATTGGGCCTTGGAAAAAAGGGAAATAACATGGAAAGGGTATAATGATTGATCGAAAAGGAAATTAAACTGAAGGTAACTGGAATAAAGGAAAAAAACAATGAATTTTATAAATTTAAGCATTATCAATCTAATATTTATTAATACTTTTTTCCGTTTATTCTTATAATAGTATATAATAATACAATCCAATTATTTTACTGACTTTACTTTTTCATCGACTTTTTAATTTCAACTATTAATATATTAAAATTGACAGTAAAGAAATTATGATAACTATGTAGCTTTTTAATAATTATTTATTTATATTTTATTCCTAAATAATTAATTAAAATAATTTATATAATCAAATTACAATATTTTAACAAATCATATCTAATCATAAAGATTCTTCCATACTTTATTTAATTAGCTTTCTATTTATAAAACTGAAACTTAAAAGCGTTAAATTTTATAATTTATTTATTCTGCATATATCAAAATTTTATTAATATTAAAAATACAACTTTAACTAACATTTCTGCTAATTTATTTAATAATAATCGAAATGATTAAATTAAGTTATTATTTGTTATGGATTATTTTATGGCTAACTATAAAACTATTTTAAAATTAAACAATCATTAATTTTTTGAAATATAACCATCAATCTTTTAATTCAGTAGCATAAATTTTAATGAAAGCACAAATTTTGTCTAAGATTTAATTAAAAAAACTATTTTATATTAAATCAAATCTTTATGTCTTCATTATATTATTTGATGCTTCTTCATTATTATTTTCATTTCATTAATTTTTATATCTCTAATGTATTGAAATTTAATTTATTATATCTTAAAATAATTTATTCTGAATAATCGTATCCTTTCATATAATATACTCATCACAATTTCATGATAATTAATTATTTAATTTACCATTAATTAAATAATATGACATCTAATGAAATTTCATCGATGCAAATAATCAAATTATTTCTAAAATTTAGTCTATTTTATTTATACTGTGATGAAATCTAGTTATAAAATAATTCTTATAAAAATAGTTATTTCGTAATTGTATTTGAGATGATTGCAATTATACTGATTATATTGTATTTTGTTATAATTTATTTAGTAAATAGTAAAGAATAGGTATTTATTTATTGTTTAATTTGAGGGGTAAAATTTTAATGAGAAATTGAAAAAAATTACTTTAAAAAATAAATATTTAGGAAAATAAAACGAATGAAAATTTGAATAGAATTAATAATCCATATATTATTTTGTCGTAAAAATTATCTCTTACTTTCTTATAAATGATTTCAATAACTGGTCTTCCACAAGTAAGTTATTAATTTATAGAAGAATGTTAATGAGGAAATGCTGTTTGAAATATTTCGAGTGTATGGTAAAATCTTAGAAATAAAAATAAACAAGGTTTATTATGAATTGTAATGTGCTATAATTGAATTTGCTGATGAGATATCAGTTCATTACATTTAGGTTGAATAGAGAGAATTTACAATAAACAATAACATACTAAAAATTTCACTTCATGATGATTAAAATAATGAAGAGTTTCGAACAGCAAATTTGTTTGTAAATAATATTCCTTCGGACATTACTTAGGAGTAGTTATCAATTTTTTTTGAGTAATTTGGACCTTTACTTAATTGTAAAATAAAGAAATTAAATTATATGAACCATAAACCTTAATTGTATATAAGCACACCTATATTTAGTTCCGGTTTTGTAGAATACAAGAGTTCTTAGACTACTAAGGATTTGATGGAAATTTATTTGAGATAACCATTAAAAGTGAATGGGAAAATTCTTATCATATAGCCTTATAAAGACAAGACTTAACCAAGAGCTTCAATTTAGATGTTGATATAAGGATTTTGTCGAAAATTGAATTAAGTGGAATTAAATATTTTTGGAATTTAAAGATTTATTGAATTGGCATGGGAATTATTAATGGTAGATTATTTCAATTAAAGAAAATTGTAATTGAAAAATTGTTATGTGAAATTGAAAAATGATGAACCATTTATAATATTGGTACTTCCCACATTAAGTGATACAATAAAATTTATGAA
This sequence comes from Paramecium sexaurelia, assembly GCA_000733375.1. NCBI lineage: Eukaryota > Ciliophora > Oligohymenophorea > Peniculida > Parameciidae > Paramecium > Paramecium sexaurelia. The sequence goes on from JPFM01000149.1 coordinate 75,993, forward strand.
ACTAGCAGATTAATTATAAGGACATCCTTGTTTTTAATAAGATTTAGATTAAATTCAAAAAATCTTTTAAAAATATTGTGTTGATTCATCTTTATCTTAAACATTTCAATAGTTTTATAAATTAAATATATCTAGTGAATAATTTAAATAAAGAGCAGGTTAAGATTATTTTAGAGGAAATTTGACTTAATTTAGTTGTAGGTATCATTTCAATAATTAAAATTATTATGATGATAGAATTTTAGTGATATCTAATCTAAAGTAATCAGTTACAATTGAATAGATGAAAGATTATTTCATGTAATTTGGTATGATAAAATCACTTTTGATAAAAAATGAGTAGGATGATAAATTTAAGGAGAAATGTAAAGTATGTTATGCTTTAGCTCTTACTTCTTCTGACGCTTAATTAATATTGTAGGAATATGAAAGTAAATAAACAGGATATTTGTAATCAAAATTTAACATTTCAGATTCATCTATTAAAATTTATAAACTTCATTATAAACATAATTAATATGAAAAGATACTAAATGAATTATATGAATAGATTTTTCATTAGAAGGAAACATAAACTATTGAGATTAAGACATTTGAATAAAAATCTAAAGAATATTTTAAAAGCTTTGATTAGGTGATTGAAGAATAGGAAATCTTTTAACAACTCAGTTTACTTGATTAAAAATACATAGTCTAGTAGTTAGTTTATTAAATTGTAGCTAATTAATCTCATTTGAATTTGGTAGATCAAAAAAGAATATCATGTATGAAGATTAATTGTAATTATTAGGTTTAATAATTAATAAGTATCAGAAATTTGATCAGATATTCGAACTTTATAAAGATCCTTTGAAATTAATATTAGAAATAGAAGAAGCTGAGAATAAAATAATTTTGGATTTACATTCAGAATTGATTTAGAAATTTTAGACATTAGATTCTATTTTAAATAATTTTGAAACATTTTATTCATTGAAAGATGACTAAAAGATTAATATTCTAAAGTTCCTAATGAAGTAACAAATAATTTAAGAATAATAAATTGCTGATAACGAAGCTAGTAAGTTAACAAAATAGATTATGAAAAAGTTCAATAACAAAATATAAGATTTGATTTGCTTATTAGAAGATAAAAATGAATTTCTGTAATGTTCTAAACATCAATGATTGATATTTTTTTAACATATATATTTTAATAATAAATATGAATGCGTAAAAGTTTTATTATGGAGAAGACATTATTGAAAAAAGCAAAGAATACTAATTTGTTGTCTAAACTAATACTACTGTTGGACCATAGAGTGAGAAACGAAAAATTATTAAATAGATATTCAAGAATCAATCACAAAGTAATCTAAGATCTTAAATGATTGGTTTAAAAAATATCACTGAATACAATTCAGATTAACTAGGAATGGAGAAATTAAATAAAAGGAGAACCTTCATCTTATAAAAAGATTCTTAACAATAAGACTCTTCAGGAGGTTTATTACAGTCTCAAATAAAAGTAATTAAAGTACCATTTAAAAAAATACACTAATCTTGTGAAAATATAACACTTAAGAATCTTAAGACTCATTCTCATATGAACAGTTTTGATCATGATTAATAATTCCTTTAAACTCTCTTTTCTAAGGAAAATAAGAGAGAGGAGAGAGTTACAAGATCTAAACTCGCTAGATCTCAATTGTTAATTCATACGCATACATAAAATTCTGAGGTTTCGTTAGAAAAGGGCTTGAAGTATACAACCTAATAATCATTTAGAAGAGAAAGTTAAAAGGAATTAAAAGATAAAAAGTATATGAATTTTATATATTAGATAAGCTGAATATAAATAATATAGTTTCAAATAAGTATTAGCATTTGATTACATGATATAAATATATCGTAAATAAAATACTCTCGAAAATCTACTTAATAATGTTTAATAGTTTGTGGGATTTATGAATTTAACTTATAATTTAACTAATTTACCTTTGAATATTGATGTAAAATATCTTTATAACTAAGGGGTTAGAATAAATGTTTAAGACTCCAAAGTATTTACTTAAGACTCTTAAACCATTTATTCCTTCGAGTTTGGAGAAATTATTATTTGAAGATGTTGAATGTTAAAAGTTCAGAGAGCTTACTCTATAATTCTAATTATTTTTTATATTATTCAATTAGTCTGAATTGGTGGACAGTCTTACAAATACAGTTGTGAAGTTTGTAATCAAGTAACCAAAAGATTGTTAAGAATTATATCATCATATTGAGAGAATATTATTGAATTAGAAGTTTCATTAATAAGATATAAACCTAATTTAATAACTCTTTGAGAAGTATTATAATATAGCTTATGAATAATTATTGAGTGAAGCAAAGTCATATTATAAAATAAAAATTGAATATGAATATGTAAAACAATTATATTGTTTTTGTATTAAAGTATAGGAAGCATTGTCTTAGAAAATATTACATGAAGGGAAAAAGAAATAGATATATGATAAAGGATTTGATTTTAAAGCTGCATTAAAAAATATCAAATGTAAAGATGTAAATAATATACATATAAAAATATATTAGATTAATCATGATAACTTATTCATGTAATTTATGCCTCAAAAAAATTAGATAAACAATTAATTAGATGATTTTGAATCTAAATTTGGTCGAATTAATACAATATCCAACATATAAAGAGAACATGCTAAGTTGGCAGAAATGAAACATAATTAACTCTATGAAAAAATTCTCAAGTTATAAAAATAAAATGATTGATATACTCTTAATTTTAATACTAACTAACATTTTTATGTTATTTATGTTTTAATTTTGATTTTAATTTAAATATGTTTACACGTTTGCAAATGATAAATCCTGGTTGCGATACAATCTTTAATGACTAAGAAACTATAGAAAATTTGGATTTTTTAACTCAACCAATTAAGAAAATATTCTTGAGTAATGAATTAACAATACCTAACATATTTAGTAAAAGTAATTTCTAGTAAGAAACTTATTCACTTCTATATAGAACTCCATAAACTAAATAAATCTCATAAAATAGTTCAGAATAAAAATCCTTCTAGAAGTTCCAATCATAAGTAATTATTCGAAATACCGATTAATCACCAATAAGTTAATAAAAATTCAATATCAATAATCATTAAATAAGGTATGTATTATTTATACAATACATTATCAACGTCATACATAATATTATAATTTAAATTTAAAAATCATATTCGAAATATTATAACCTAATTAAATTTATTTTATTTAACATTTATAATAGGAATATAGAACATAAACCTTGTAATTGTAAGAAAAGTAAATGTCTGAAATTATACTGCGATTGCTTTGCTGTCGGATAATTATGCTCATCAAAATGCAATTGTTGTGGTTGTTTTAATAATAGTTCTAATTTGAATGAAAGAAATTCCTTCATCTAAAAAATGGTAGAAAGAAATCCTTAAGCATTCAATTAAAAAATTTAAGAAGTAGATTCTAAATTAATGCACAATAAGGTTATTTGTTATTAACAACTTTTAGGGATGCAATTGCAGAAAAAGTGGATGTTAAAAAAAATATTGTGAATGTTATTAAATGGGAATCTAATGTTCAAATAATTGTAAATGTGATGGATGCTTAAATTGTAGTTCATAAACATTCTTAGACACATTTGACTTTTTATAAAGTTTAAATCGCAAACTGAATTTTTGAATAAAATATAATTTATGAAAATCATCAATTTCTAATTAATTTAATAAATAATAGGTAATCATTTAATTCTATCTAAAGATATTCCCCTAATCTTTTGTTCTGTATTGTTTTATGATCTAAAATCATTTTCTCTTAAATTTTTTGTTGATGAACACAAATCTCCAAACTCGGTTTTTATCATAATACTCTTGTTTTCTAATTTCTTTTTGGACTTCTACAATAAAAATCTTTTAAATTGTTAAGGTAATTCACCCTAATATTAAAAATTGATGCTACTTCTCTCAATTCATAATTTTCATCCTCAAATTACTACTTTTACATTTCATTTAAACTAATCACCTTTTTAATTGAATTTCGAGCTTAGTCTAATGATTATTCATAAGATATTGGCATTGTAATATCTTATTTAATAGATTTGTGTGTTTTATCATCGATAAACTTTAATTCAGATATTTTCGATTATTTCTAAATTTATTTACTCTAATCCTATGCCTTTTCTATAAGATTTTGAGCTTATTCTGTTACATGTTCCATTTATTCAATTTCTTTAATTTCATCTTAACTTATAAAATGTAACTTTTTCTTTGGAACAACATTATCAGAAAATAAATTTTGTTATACGATTTGAACTTATTTATTTTCTTATTAAGTTTTTAAATTTTTTAATGCCAAATCTTTATTAGTTTAAACAAAATCAAAATACTCAATAGCATTAAATTCAAGTAATTTATTAAATTAATGTTCAACTTATTTATTTTTAAGAACAACACCTTAAGGGCATGTAATTTTTCTTGCTTTTAATAAACTTTTAGTAATGGGTAATTCTTTATGAACTTCAATTTCAGTTTAACATATTTATTTAGCATTCTATTTTATTTAATCTAAAGATTAACATTTTTAATGACTCATAAGATTTTAATTTATATATGATTTAACAACCTAATCTAATGGTTAATATGTATCTAAATATATAAATTAAAATAAAACTTTTGTTGCTAATTTTAAAGAGAAGCTCCTTCTATTATTTAAAATTTTTCTCTACTTCACTTATTGGTTGTTTTTCTTTTTCATTAGATTTAGATCCATGATTTCTTAAATAAATTAATTCACTAAGAAAACTCTATCGACGACTAGAATTTAATTTGAAAGTCTTGTTTTATTGTTTTTAAATAGATGACGTTTGAGAAGTATTAACTTAAGTTAAATGACTATAATCATTCTTATTATTAGATGATTAGAATTAACTATCATTATAATTTGTTGATAATTATTCAACCGAATGTTAAGAATGATTGTGTTTTAGTTTAAATATTTTTTATTATTAATTTTTAACAAAATATTGTGACTATTATTATTATTCTAATACATTATCTATGATTAATTTTTAAGTGACTTCATGATTTTTAATAAAAAACGTTTAATTGTTTTTTGCACATTAATACTTTTCAAAGATTTTGTATTCATACTATTAAACTTAATTTAATTCATTAATATCAATAGAGGATTTATTAACTTTTAAATGTTCTTTTTATGATATTTGGAATACAGTAGATAATAATTTACATATATCATTCATTTCATCAACATGAACTTTATAATTTTCCTTGATTTCCTAACTTGTGACCTCAAAATGTTAAGATATTTCCTGGCAAATTTTAAAATATTCTAAAATCTTGTTAAATTAAACAGTGATTTAAATAATTTCTAAGCAACGATTGTAACTATATTAATTGTCATTTACTACTTCTCCATTTATTAATTAACCAAAGTTTGTAATTAAAAATTGATTAAAATCTGACTGATCAATTTGGTCAATTGTTTCTTAACTATCTTCACGTTAATATTATTTTTTAATTTTTCAACCTCACCCAAAATAATCTGAACAGGTTACATAATACATTCAATTGATTAAATATAATATTAATCTGCCTTATTGCATTCATCTTTAATATAAATGTAAAAATAATACACAACTCTAAATAAGCATTGCCTATTAATGTTTGTACTTCACCTTTAATAAGTGATTATTTCATATTTTCAAATGATACATTATTAACAATTTACATAATAAGAGAAAGAAATTTTATGGCATAAGGAGTTCTATTATACTTGTGAAACCTATATATGTTAAGTAAGGTTTCCATTAATAGAAAATAACAATTTTGACTCTAATAATGAAACCATTATTTTGATTTCGGAACGTAATTACTCACAATATCTTAAGAAAAGAACATTTCCATCTTAAGTGCAAGACTCATCTATTCTGAATAAAGATCTTTAAAAAGTTATTTTTTTTTGGCTGTTGGTGATGGAGATGAAATTGGTGTAGTATTTGTTTGATTGTTATCCTTTGCATAGATTTCTAAAAATTCAATATAAAAAAGACTCAGTTCAATCGTACGATTTAGTAACTATTGAATTTTATGAGCCTTGTCGACAAACTTTTAGAAATATCTAAAAGTTTTATGATAATTACATACTTTCTTAATATTTTATTACAACAATATAAAAGTCGTCTACATAGTTATATTTGCAATTATAATAATTATGGCTAGTCTCTTGTTAATTGGGGATTATAAATTAATTTATTAATCTTCTGTATGCATTGTCTATATTATGCCTTTTTAATTATATCTATAGTGTCAATAACTAAATATTCTCCTGATTTTATTGATTATTGTCTTATCATAAAATTTTATTTTATATTATATAATTATAAAAATTGTATTAATCACAAAAATAGAGTAACTCCTTTATTTTGAAATAAAATTTATTTCTTTTTCAAATGATTTAAATTATTAAGTTTACAATTAGAGAGATATATAGTTTTTCCATTCAATTTCTATATTCTTCTTTCAATCATGTCAATAGATTTTTCAGTACATTCATTATTAGATAAATTTATTGTATGTATATCACTCCTTTTAAGTAAAAGTGTAAGTAATTTATCAAATCCAATATCAGTAATTCTATTTTTGACTAATTTGAGGATTTCAATTTATGAAGTGGATGACTGAATAAGTTTAATAAGTTCTTATATATCCGAATCACTTAAATCTACATTAAATTGTTAGATGAATACTTTGATTGGTTAAATCTAATTTTTCAATGGGTAATCCTTTAAAGAGAAGATCCTCAATACGTTCCATACCTGTGGCTTCATATAATTTTTTTGATGAAAAACTTCTTGAATTTTTGGTATCATAAGACCTTTTTAATTCATGTTGAATTTAACCTCCGAAAGTTAATTCTCTTGGATTAGGTCTTTAATATGAAGGTTCTTCTAAATGATGAGCATTTCTAGAATATTAATATGGCTTTGTAAAAGTATTGGAATGTCCTTTTGGCTTTGGACTACTATTACTATGGGAGGCTGATTAATTAGATTTATTTGTATGATTATCAGAATGGGAATCAGTTAATGTTTTGACTCTAGTATTACTTTTATGTTAGGATTGATTTTTATTATTGTTATTGTTGATTTCTTATTTTAAGATGGTACAAAATTAAGGCAAGTAATCATAGACAGTAAAATCAAATTTAATTTACATTTGCTTAGTGATTATATCTTAAACTTAAAAGGATTCTTGTTTTGTCAAATGGTCTACAAAGTATTAAGTTTATTTAGTTAAGGAATTGACTAATTCTACTTAAGAATTTAGTTTCTCATTAGACAAAAGCAATAATTACTCAATTCTAACTACATATAAAGAGGGATAATACCTTTACTTGATTGTTAATATTTATGTAATTGTTTCTTTGTCTATAGAGATATGTATTTATCTAATATCGTCTTCTAATTTTAAGGCCACTATATTCAATTCATATAAAATTTAACTTTCCATATTTCTAAGTTTAATTGAAAAATTTGAAAATTTCTATTCGATCTATTCTATTAATTATCGTTTCTATTGAATGATCATTCTAAATGCTTCATTGAAATTGGTTTACTGGTTCAATTCAAATTATTGATGAGATTCTTATATTTATTAATGACATTGCTATAATTGTTCTCTAGTCCATGGGATTTGTTCTTTTTAATAAACATATTGTGGTTTACTAATCGAAACTGAATTATCAGGAGCGCTAATAAATAACCGATTAGTAGATTAGGTGACTGTCTCAGATTTTGTATATGAGATGATTTCTTATTATGAAGAATGTGTAGAAGGTAAAATTCTTTCTGAACGTTAAGGTTGAGGATGTAATAAGTCTTAATTGGTAGGTATTTAATCCAGTGACTTAATCTTAATGCATTTCCTTTGAATACTGACAATATTGTTTACATGTCTTCAGGACAGATTATTTAATCATTCTAGATTAGACGTTTAAGACATTTCAGACAAAAGGAATGCCCACAATCTAAAATTTTTGGAATGCATTAATTTTCATCCCAAACGCTATAACATTATGTACAATAATATCGATTGTATGAGCTCATATTATTTTAAATTAATGTAATATTTATTTATATCATAAATAGATATAAATATTTGATAATTCGATTATAAGTAGAGTTTCTATAATGGAATATTGATAACTAAATTATTAATCAAAACTAAGAAATATAGTTTCATAAAAAGTTAGTTATATTTATTTTATTTCAATTAGTATAGACTCAATAATAATTAACATTTTACAAATTTAATTCAAATTAAATTCTAGATCTCCTAAAAATACAAACTATATTGTATAATCTAATTTGATTCTAAAAATATTAAAAAGCGTTGGAGTTTGAATTGGTAAAATGGAATTTCTATACTTTTTATTCTTTATTTAAGTTTACTGAATATAAATGAAACAATATTTGTTATAGTCATATATGTTTTGACTTTCACAAAATATTCATTTATTATTAATTAATATTATGTAAATACTATAAGTTATTTTGAATTATTCCACAATTTTTATTTGAATAAATGATCAATTATTTAAAATAAATTTCAAGTTTTGATTGATTTTCCTTATTTAAAAAATTAAAGATAAATTAATTGTTTTAAATATGTTAACATCTTTTCAATATTTTGAAAAGCCAATTTCATTTAAATCCAAGTAATCTTTATAATTTTATTGTAAATAAAGAAATATTAATAACTTAATTGTGATGGTACTGAAACAAGAACTATATTAATTTGTAAATTTATGAAAATGAATATTTCGATTTTTTTTGAATTAGATTGTATGTTAATACAGTGATAAAATGTAATTACATTATTCTAAATAAGAATAACTTCTTAAATTAACATTGTTTATTGTATAAGCTCATAGTTATCAAAAACAATCGGCATAATAAAGGAATAAATTTATTCTTGAAAATGTATTTAATTTAGATAAAACAATGAGATAGGAGGAATGAAATAATTAGTTTGGATGAATTGATTTAGTGTGCTTCTACCGGTGAATATAAATCTATATTAGTAATTATAATTAATATATATTAACGAATTAATATGTCTGTTATTTTTGAAGACATCGAGGTATTTATAGAATTCTAAGTTAGAATTTGCACTATCTTCAATTTCAATTTACATAGGCTTTGCGAATAGGCAAATTCATATATTACATAGGTACTTCATTAGTATAAGTTAGAGAATTCTCTGCTTCGTAAGGTTAGTATAATTGACAACAATTGTTCAGATAGTGTTATTGTTTAAGCAGAAGTTTCAATGATTTGTACAGATGGTAAAACCATATACTCATTATTATGTAATTTTTGTTTAATAACGAGTCTAGAAAATGGAGACATCTATCAAATTGAATAACCACCTCGTTTGCTAAAAACAGGAAATCATTATAAATGGATATCTCCTATTGCTGCCATTGACCAATCTCATAGAGGTTTCATTTGGAAAAGCAACAAATAAATCTACAGTCATTGCAAACACATTTCAACTTATTAAGAAAGAATAACTGTCATTACAATCGGTGGTAAGATATTTAATGTGATTGCTGATGAAACTGTTGCTATACCGTAACTTAATGGATTAAAATTGAATACTTACTTTAAAAAGTCAATTCTTTTTTCTTTTGGTGGAGTGGCCATAACAGAAAGTGGAGAATTCTATTTATTCAATTAAAAAATGATAAGGGTTAAAATTAAAGATGTTCAAGACATATTCTATACTGACAAGTATATCTTTGCTATTCTAAATAATAATACTATTTTGTAATATTCCATTGAAGAAATCAAACAACATCAATTCTTTACCAACTAATAAATATTTCAGAAAATGCATTACTGCAATGACATAGAATTTAAATCCAAACAGAGACAATTTTAAAATATAACAATTCTCTAAACAGAATACTCTTTATGTTCTTTTGCATATATCAAAGAAAATAAGATTCTTGACACTAGTCTCAATCTCACTGAAAAGACAACCTAATAAGTTCATAATAAAAGCAGTGTGATAATACTTAAATAATCATTATTTGATGATTGGGATTCCAAAAAGAAAATCTTAGATACCAGAAGATCTACTACTATTGATAAATAACCTCAAATAGAAAATTCTAATGAGGTTGTAACATAAACTTTAGCATAAAAGTTAGCCACTATAAGGGAAAGTTTAAATTTTCAAAAACCAACACCACCTTTAATCGAAAATGATAAAAAAGATCGAAATAGATAATAAAGTCTTATTTAATTACATTAAATTTAAGTTGAAGATTTACCTCAAACTCCCACTCCAATCAAATTAGATAATCTACTCAATAAAATTCATGTCAATAAACCAGAGAAACCTATAGATTAACTATTACTTATATAAAACAAATAAGAATTATAAGATTCTCTACCAACTTTTCAAAATGATAATCAATTTACAAATAATGATACTCTAAATAAAAAGAAATCAAAATAAAATAACGCCACTTCAAGATCTAATAAAAGATTAGACAGTATGTCAGCTTAATCTGGTATCGATCTATAAAATAACAGTGGATTTATTTAATAATAAGACAGTTTTGTTGATATTTTGGATACTGATTCAAATAAAAAGGATCTCCCATTACAATTATAACCATTTGATAAACAGAATAAATATAAAAAAAATACACTTGATACTATTTAATCTTATGATAATGAATAAGATCCAAAAACTACTAATCGATTGTCAAACAAAAAAGATTAAATTCTTTAATTAAGTAATCGATCTCCAACTAAAAAAAATCTCAAGGATCCTCTTCTTACTGATAGAAGTTCTTCTAAAAGAAATATTGAATAAGCAAAATAAGATTTGGAAATATTGGTTAATATGATCAATAAACAAAAAGAAAATACTGAAACTTCTAAATCTATTATTAATACGGTTTAGATTAAATAAAAATAAAGTATAAGAATGATGTCTCCTCCAATATAAGTAGGATCTGCATTGAGTAGACCTGAAAGTAAAATTACTCCATTAAAAAACAGAAGATCATCACTTATTAGTGAAACTTCACAACAAGAATCTTTCAAAATGCCTTAGAGAATATCTAAATAAAATATATCTTCAAAATTAAATACTCAATAATCATTTAATTCGTCAAGTTAACATTCTTAATTCTAATTTGATTCTAATAACTTTAGATAATTGAATACCTTATAAGATTAAGAATCTTAATTAGATCTTAAAAGTGCTAAAACACTTTTTGATTAATCACTCACTTAGAAATTGAAAAAACTTGATCAAATCAAAGGACTAAAGAAAGTTTAATGTTCTTCATAAGTAAACATTTTGCGAAATAACAGTTTAAGTAAAAAAACAAGCATTATTCTTAACAATTAACCCAAACCTTAAATCAATTAAAGAAAGCAAGAAGCAATTTTAAAGAAATTATTCTTTCGTCTAGATGTCAGATTAAAACTATCAAAATTAGAGTTTATAAACAATTTAAAATGTTTGATTTGAATTATACTTTTCATATTTTATCAATATAATAATATATTCTATTATTAATGCACTATTTTTAAGAACTATAATTGATTTTGTTGAATTTAGTTTTTTTAATTAGATAAAATTATCATGGTAGTTTAGATGATGGGAGACGGTGAGATACCATATTGATTTCTTGGGCTATGTTGGAATCTGGAGAAGATTAAGAAAACGTTAGACCTATTGTGGAAAATATGTTACAAAGGGAGTGTAACCAGAAGGGGGAATAGAATAAGGTTATGATTTTGGCTACGCCCCTGATGCTGCTGTCGATACTGGTTTATTACATAACAAAGTCAACACATGTCAATATGATATTCTTCAACTTTTTAACATATTAGAATATATGCTTATTATTACAGAACATCTTATTCTACAACTTATGTCCTCTCTCAGGTGTTCCTTGATGAATTATAATTAATCTAAATTTATATTTTGCTTTAATGGAACAAAATCTAAGATAATTTAATAATTTAAAATTACTCCTAAACACCAAGACCAATCGAAAATCTAAAATGGCATATAGATAAATCTAAAATCTTTTTAAAAGTATCATCAAAAATAAAGGGTATCCCAATAACATATTTTTAAACTGCTCTTGTTTCTTTATTGCAATTTTCACATTAATACTGGTCACTTAATATTTCTTATGCAAAAATAATTTGAAGCATTTTTAAGGTTATAATTTATTATTTACAACATATGGATTTATTTAATAGTTTTATCCTAAAATTTAATTTAATTTAATTAAATTTATATTTTAGTTCTGATGATATAAGTTAATAAATTATTAAACATAAATCTAATATAAAAATTTATGGATTAAAATTATTGTAAAAATAATAATAACTATATTATGGAAATGATTATTCAAGTGAAATGGATAAATGAGCGGATTTTGTTTTCAGTGTTTAAAACAAAGATAGTGGATTTCCTGCATGCGATATGGATAAATGGGGAAAAATCCTTTATATAAATATGCTTTTAAAATTGCAGGAATAGCGGATTCAGCCGAAATATTTGATCCGTCTTCGCCTGACGTAACTGCTAACATTTTGGAAAGATTAATTAGTTTTGGTAGAAATAGCTATAAATAATGTAGTAAATAATAGAGATAATATTAATATTATGTATAAGGAGTGATATTAAAATCTTTGAAATATTTCATAGAGACTTAGGAAAGATTTAGGTTTTGGGAAGGAAGATGGGGATAAATTACATTTATGCAGCAGGGCAGTGTTGCCAGCTTTGAATAAATGAAATGTTCATTAACAGAGGAGTGGGTAAGTAAGGCATTAAATTGGTTAATAGGTAAGTAAAATAATGAATGGAGGGTTTGGAGAAAGAACCTTGAGTTTTAACGACCCTAAGAAGTATAATGGTATTGGTTTTTCAACAGCTACGTAGACTTCATGGGGTTTGTTAGGATTATTTGCAGGTGAAGTACTATGATGTTAAAATTAAATTGAAAGAGCTGTGGAGTACTTGTTGGATTCATTTGAGAGAGATGTTGAATTTAAAGATACAGTAAAGAGAAGTTTGGATTATATTGTGCTTCAGTAGTAGGGACTGGTCATAGAGGATTGTTGTATTTACAATATCCAAGTTATGCTCGCTCATTTCCATAAATAAGTTTGGGTTGTTATGTAAATTAATAAAATTGAAAATATATATAATATAAAATTTTAATTTATGGAAATTTAATAAGGGGATCAATTAAGAGTGGCAGCAAAGCATCATATTGAGAGTTTTAATTACTTGTACACACATGGTTTGGTTGAGATATGTCGACATCTAAGTCCTATAGAGGTTTGTGTACCCGGAAATAGAGATATTCGATTGCCATTTAAGAATATGAAGATTTGGATTGAGGAACTATAGATAGGAATGCCGACACAATAAGGAATGTTGGGAGATAATCGAGTTTTACCAACATAATGCAGATAGATGAAGAAGAGTTACACAGCTCCGATGTTGGCCACAATATGTAGAGAGATTGATGATAATACAAAGGAGACAGTGCGTATGTCTTTGGGAGAGATACCAATATTGGTAAAGAGCCAGAAGTGTCATTTGAATGGTCTAAGTGCAGAAGGTATTTGTGATTTGGCTAAATGAAAGAATTGGTGTAATAGTAAGAGGATTGCAATGAATTTGGAGGTTACTTTATAATAAATGGAAATGAGAAGATAATAAGAATGTTGATCATTTAGAAAAGAAACTATCCAATAGCATTCAAGAGGCCTGGGTACAAGAATAAGGGATTCAACTTTTCGCCATATGCAGTTTAGATGAAATGTGTTAGATCAGATTAATATGCCAGAACTATCACCTTACATTATTTGATGGATGGTAATGTGTACTTGCGTATTATCTTGAAGAAGAAGGAATTGCAAATGCCTGTAATAATATTATTAAGAGCATTAACAGATATGAATGATTATCAAATATATTAATAAATAGTGCGTTCATAAGCAGATAAATCAGATATTTCTGATAGAGTCGAAGTCATGATTGCTGATGCTAAAACAAGAGGAATTAATACTTAAAAAGATGCTCTTGAATACATAGGTAGATTACTTAGAATAGAACTCAATATTTTCAATCCTGAAACGACAGATCTATAGGTAGGACGTATATTCTTAAAAGAACATATTTGTGTTCATCTTGACAACGATTAAGATAAAGCTTCAATTCTCTTATTGTGCATTGAAAAGTTATATGCTCTTTTTATCGATGAAATTAATCCTGATAATTTAGATTCATTAGTTAATTAGGAAGTACTTTTATCTGGACATCTTTACACAGCATACTTGAGAGAAAAGTTGGAAGACTTATTAGTTGGAGTTAGAGAAAAAATGTTAAAGGATGCCACTAAAGAATATTCTAAATTGAGGGATTTAGCTTATTTTAAAAGATGCTTTGATCTATAAACTACAGTAGGTGAAAAACTTGAGAATTTCTTAGCTACAGGTAATCTTAGATCTCAAACTGGATTGGATCTAATGGAAGCTAGTGGATTTACTATTATTGCTGATAAATTAAATAATATGAGATTTCTCTCTCATTTCAGATCTGTACATAGAGGATCATATTTCGCTTAAATGAAAACAACAACTGTCCGTAAATTACTTCCTGATGTTTGGGGATTTGTATGTCCTGTCCATACTCCAGATGGAGGACCTTGTGGTCTTCTCAATCACATCACTATGAGTTGTGTACCTTTAACACATCCAGATGAATAAGATATTGAATAGTTACTTTATCCTTTAGGAGTCTAATCCCAAAGATTAATTTATTCTAAGAATGATTTACCTGTTGTTTTGAACGGTAAATTAATTGGATATTTAAATTCTTAATTATTACCTACATTTGATCACACTCTTAGAGTTTACAAATCTAATGGAACAATTAAAGAAACTACAGAAGTGGCTTGTTTGCCTAAATAAGATAATAAGTCTCCTCTCTTTCCTGGAATCTATATTAATACCACGGTCGCCAGGTTGATGAGACCAGTTATCAATTTGAGACTCAATTCTGTTGAGTGGATCAGTCCATTAGAATAAATTAATATGAGTATAGCTTGTACTTAAGCTGATATTCGTACAGATACTCAATATTAAGAAATAGATCCTGCTTATATATTAAGTATTCTGGCTTCAAATGTTCCTTTTTTAAATTATAATCAAAGTCCTAGAAATATGTATCAATGTTAAATGGCTAAACAAACTATGGGATCTCCATGTCATAATTATCCTTACAGATTTGATAATAAAATGTATCGTATACTCTTCCCTCAAAAACCAGTAGTCAGATGTTTTGGTTATGATGATTATCAATTCGCAGATTATGCTAGTGGAACTAACGCCATAGTAGCAGTCATCAGTTACACAGGATATGATATGGAAGATGCCATGATTTTATGCAAGTCTAGTTATGAGAGAGGATTTGGACATGGCATCATTTATAAATCAACAGAATATTCCTTGAATGATGATAAAGAAATCAAATATAAATTACTTAGCTAAATACCTATCTAATTATACAATCAAATTAAATCATAAATTCCAGTGAGCTTATTACCTTATGGATTGCCTGAATAATCTTAAGTTATTACTAAAGGAACAGCTGTTTTGGCTCTCTATGATAGTCAATTATAATAAGTCAAAGTTTATTAATCAAAAGACAGTGAAACTGCCCGAATAGAATAAGTTGCTGTTGTTAATAAATCAGAAAATGATGTATCAGTCATGATCAAATATAGAATCAATCGTAATCCAATTATTGGAGACAAATTCTCTTCTCGTCACGGCTAAAAAGGTGTCATGTCCTTATTGTGGCCATAAATTGATATGCCATTTTCAGAATCTGGTATGGTACCGGATATTATTATTAATCCACATGCATTCCCTTCTAGAATGACAATTGGAATGTTAATAGAAAGTATGGCTGCAAAGGCAAATGTACTTTAAGGAGAAATGTTTGAAACTCATCCTTTCTAACATTATGAAAATGATAATGTTGTTGATTACTTTGGTAAGCAATTAATTAAACATGGATACAATTATCATGGAAATGAAACTTTATATTCTGGTATTTATGGAACTCCACTCAAAGTAGATATATACTTTGGAGTTGTATATTACCAAAGATTAAGACACATGGTATCTGATAAATCACAAGCAAGAAGTATGGGACCTGTTGATGTTCTCACACAATAACCAATCAAAGGTAGAAAAAAGGGTGGAGGTATCAGACTTGGAGAAATGGAAAGAGATGCCCTTATTGCTCATGGAGTTGCTTATTGTATTAACGATCGTCTTTTGAAATGTTCAGATTATTCTGAAAGTATTGAATATATTTATTTTAGCTTACATTTGTGATAAATGTGGTAATATGCTAGCTACTTATCAATTTGTTTAATTATTATCCTTAGAAAATATTTAATCTGTCTAGAGTTCTCATCCTTATTGCGTTAGATGCAAATAATCAAAATGTTCCAAGATTGCCATACCCTTTGTTCTCCGATATCTTGTTAATGAATTGGCTGCCATGAATGTTAAACTAGAATTTTCTGTGGCTAGATGAATTGTACATTATTATATATATGTTTTATTTAATAATATCATTGATTCACTATTTAAATGATCTCAAATTCACTTATGTTTGGATTATTTTGTCCTCCAAATATCACTAAATTCTGTTATCCTAAAGACATATCGTACTGATAGGTAATTCCTAAATTCAAAGATCCTCCTTGGAAATCTCCTTTTATAACTAATTCGTTTCCAAAATTTGGCCCATTTTATGGACTTAAAATTATGGCTGGTTTATTTTCTCTCTTTATTGGAAAAATCCTTATATCATCTCCATTCGAAGAGAATAGAAATGATGTAAAGGTTTCATCGTTTACTAGTGTTTGCATTTAATTTGTAGGCTTTTTCCATAGACAAGGTGAATATCCTCCAAAAACAGCTTTATTTTTTGATTTAAATATCATCAATAGATTTGATCGATTATTTACACTGTTCCAAAAGGATTCTAAATTAAATACATCATCTTAAGCTTTGTAAATCAATGAACTTGTATATTTTTTGGAATTAGTAATTTTCTCAATTAATTTATCCTAAATTTTTGGAGATAAAATCTTTGTTTGAAATGTCGATTAATTTAATTCAGGATTACATTTTGCTAATTAATCTTTAACAACACTTTGATAATCATTCAACATTTTCATAAAAAAATTTAATTTTTCTTATACAATTGGGAGCGAAGTACTTTTATGATTATTTTTAAATAGATTACTTTTATATTCTATCCTTATAGCTTTAAATTAGATTAACAATATCTGTTTTTTTTTATCCTGCCATTTCTGCTTCTAATTCTTTTATACAATTAAATATTTATTATTCCCTACTCGTATTTTATTGCCCCAAAATTTGCGAATCCTTAGAAATCAATGCATTAAACTTGGCGAATTTAACAAGCTATTAATAGAATTTATTTAATACATCAATTAACTTTTTTCGAAAATCATCTAAATCCTTTATTAATGAATCAAAATAACTTTCTGATTCCTTTGCAAGCGCATCAATTATTTCCTATAATTTCTTAAAATTCTCATTCCACTTTCTTTTCTCCAATTTAAGATTATCTTCAGTTGCCTTTAAAATTTTTGAAAAAAAGGATTTGACAACATAGTCTACATTTATTTTACTAAGTAACTCCTCAGGTTATTTTTTAACCTAAAATAAGGTCTTTGCTTACTCTTTGAAAAGAGACCAATTTATCGATTTGATTTACTAGACCTTTTTCTTCCATGCACTCTTCACAAAGCATCACTACAGAATCAGTTTCAAGTTAAAGTAGAATTCTTGTAACATCACAGTCATGAAGCTAGCATTATATCATTTAATTTATTAATGAATTTAATTATTTAATCAAAGAATATTTAAATACAATAACTTTTGTAAATCTATTTGATGTGAGTATATTCACTCTAGAAACAATAATTTAGAGGTGATGTTAAATAAAGAAATGCATTTAATCTTTAGAAAAATTGATATTTCATGATAATTATTAAAATGAGCTGCCAAAGCTGAGTTGCTATTATTCAATAAATTTAATATAGGAAACGATTATTTAAATTAATAACATCAATTTTTAAATGCTAATTAAAAAGAGAAAAAATTGAATATTGAATCAATCATCAAAAGAAAATTAATGATTCAAACATATGTCATCTTATTTGCGGGCACATATTCTAAGAGAATAATTATAGACTTATCTAATCAAAACGCTATCTTCATAAATGATGACTTTTGTATGTGTTTAGTCTAAGAGTATTACAATAAAATCTACAAAATTATATTTTAAATTTTTTTTACTTTTCCACATATTTAGAGTAATTTATTTCAGAATTCAACAAAGGCAGCCTGTTATTTTATTTATTCACATAATTCTCTTTTAGCATTTAGCTTTAATATAATGAAGAAATAAATATAAGATCATTATAAATAATGGGATCTAGAAAATCAACTTGAAATGAAATGGAGCTTTCTGATATTGAAAATTAAACAAGGGAATAAAGAAGAAGAAGAGCATAAACTGAGAACCTAAGCAAGAAAAAAAGGAAGTGAACGTTAAAATTGCAGAAATATTATCCAACATCCTTTCAGCATGAGTATACACCAGAAGCAGGCTAAGATTACAAGAAAAGTCTATCTTTTCAGACCAGCTTTATTATACTAGATGAATTATTAATAAGCTAGATTATTGACATTATTTCTAAAATAAAATTAAGATTATTTGAATACATTTTATTAATAATTAATGAAAAATTGAATTAGAATTATTATATTGCTTGTCTCTGATTTTATTTAGTTTTATTTCTTTCTAGAATTATTTTTCATATTAACCAGCGAGCTAAGCAGACTACACTAATTCTAATTCTAAATTTTTATCCTCTTTTTGCTTTTGAGGCTTTAATAAATTTCTTTTCTGCAAATGCATTTATTTGTTCTTGAGTTCTTTGAAAAGATCTTTGTTTTATTGCAGGAAAGGGTAATATTGAGCTATTTTAGTAATCTAAATATCATTTTTATCATTCTAGATCATCCTTAGTCGTAAGCCCGATATTCTCTATTTTTAGTTCAAAAGCACTTCGTTGATGTTAATGCTAAATATTAAGCATTTTAATTGTAATCTATTCATCAATTAATTTAATTCTAAGCAAAGGAAAAGTAATTTTTCTTACTTGCGTTATCTAATTATACAATTTATCAGCCTTTTATTTAATTAGAATCAACTGTTTTACCTCTTTATTTACTTAAGCTATATCCGATTGAGCTTTTTTAGGCTTTTATTATGCAAAAAATAGCCAAAAGACGCTAGAAAATGATAAAAATAATAAATAAATAAATAATTTCAAATTGAAAGAGTTAAAAACTAAAATTAATTTTAGATTATGCAATACAAACCACATTTTGAAATTCATTCTTAATTTATTGGTTCTTAATAATTATTATGTTTAATAAATTTGAATATTATTATTATTTCATTTTAAGAACTAATTTTTAAATCTCAAATAAGAAAGAATTGCTAAATATAATTATTTTTACATCATATAATTGTCAAAGATTTACAAAATAATATGTTTCCATCAGATATTAATAAAGAAATTTAGAAATAAAAATCAATAGATAAATAAATGATAAGTATATATCATAAATTATTACAAGGAAATTTGAAGCTATGGTCAGAGTTGTTATTCAATAGAAAAAAATATTTTTGATTTATTATTCATTAATTTTTATTAAACTTATCAATTGTTAACTCATAACTGTAATTTTATTAGATTGCCCTGTTATGTGATCCTGGTTCAATTCCTGAATATAATTATTTCATTTCTTTTCTTACAACACCATAGACATTAATTACTAATAAGATCATTATTGATGGCAGTAAATTCTCAATCAACATTTACATTATCTCATTTTTATCTTAATTCAAAGTGAAACAAACCCCAATAATATAACTTATATATCCCAATTTAAATAATATTGAATGTGATCTTGTTTATTTGCTAAAGTATCTACAATAAGTTAATAATGAACAAGGCAACATTAGTTACAAGAGACTCATACTTGAACATGTTAACTTTGGAGTTTCTAAGAAAAATGTGTTTGGGAAATACAATCTTGGAAACTCAATCTAAAATTAGAATTGAGTAAATGTTGACATTCCAAAAATAAAGCAATAAACGGATAGTAATTATTGTAGATTATAAAACTTCATAAACTATATAATTGAATTTTTTAAATACTCTAATTAATTAAAATAGCAAAGAAATAGAACTGAAACTCTTCAACACCCAATTATCGGTGATAATTAAAAAGTAGGTGTAAACAAATTGTAATAAATAAGTAAACAAGTTTATGAATTTTACTCTTCCATATAATGGTAATTTGACATAGGGTGAAATAGATGATGATACTATATAAATCAAAAGATCTGTTGTGGCTATTTGAACGCAAACAAAATATATTCCATAAATTGGTATCTCTTATATTAATATTTGGTCCAAAATATTTAATATGACTAGGAATCCAATCGCGAAAAACATATACAAAGATATTCTTAGTTTTAAATTGGTCTCTTTAGTTCTTGGAGAAATTATTTATGTTGATCCAGATGTTGTCTAAAATTCTCCTATTTTCATCATTTATTCAGGTTATGAATATTAAGGGGAGTAAATCTGTCTTGCTTTATAAAATGAATCACATGATTCTAATTCATCTATTTATTTTTCTGTTTATTCTTGCTTCAATTTGAATTTCTTCTAACCATATTTAGCTCCAATGTATATCAATATTATAGAAATTGCTGCCAATATCCAATCAGGATAAGCGTGATAATAATGTTTCTCTTCACATATCTTAATATATCTTATGTTTATAATAGTCTTTCCGTATCTGACATGCAATTCAACATAAGCCCAATCCTTATAGCATTCATAAAATATTTTATATTGTGTTGTTGAACTTCCTTCAATCGTAATTTCTTACTATTCAACTTGATTTGGCACGTTTATCAGTTACATATCTCTAGGTCTAAGTGAAACTGGTATGATGCTTAAATTTAAAGCATTTGAATGCATATTTTAAATATAAAATATTCTGCTATCCTACTTGTAATCTTCCTCAAATAAATCTTAAGGATGACATTGATACTAATCTTGAAATATAAATTGTTGATTCTACGCTTAATTTTCATATATTGAAATATTTTCTCCTTTAATTGTGGTTGTAATACTAAATTGGGCTTAGCATTAATAAATGAAAAATAAAAAAAACATTATTTATAAATCACCTTAAAAAAAATCCATATAATTTTCTTTTTTTTTGATGTTATATATATTGAAATTATGTAGATATCTCTTACAAATAAAATGATTATATGGTTAATGTAATTAAATTAAATATCAAGAAGAATCAATCTTAGAAACCCACATTATAAACTTATTATATTTTCTATTGAAATACTTTTGCTCCTCATTTGACTAAATACTACCTTTGAAAAAAATGAATACAATTTTATGTTATAATTAAATAAAATTATTAATTAGACCATTTTCGGTCTTAATAATTTTAATTAGAAATACCTGATAAGATGACATACATTTAAATAGTGTTGATTACGTAACTTTTAACATCAACATATTGCTTTCATTGTTCAAACTTTATAATTCATAGATTGCAGAAAGAAATATTATAGAGCTAATAATTCTTGTAGAATCAATTTTCTAAAGATTTTAGTGTACATCATTAAGATTTATAAAGTGGAAATAAAAATAATTTAAAATTATGATATATGATGTATGATGTATGCTAATAATTTTCACTTCGTTTCATTGGGTTTTACTTTAAATTGATTTTATTCTTATTTTTTCTTTGACCCTTTTTATCTGTATCTGAAGTGTTTTTTTATATCATCTTGTAGCCCATTTTTAAAATTTTTTTTTTAACTCTATGATTTTATAGGTTTACAGAAATCGATGTATAAATTTCTTCAAACCTATAATTTTATTGGTTAAAAGAAAACTATAATATCGACTCATAATTTAAATCTTGTGAATCCGAAAGCTAACTTTGGTCATAAAAATACTCATTGTTGAGTTGATCTTATAAATACATTTTTATATTATTTAGTAAAAATGGCAAATAAAGCCAAAAAAGGTTAAGGCAATTTATTTTCCTGATTATCCATTAATCATGAATTTATGATTGAAACAAAGCTTTCAGCACCACAATCCTAGAAGGCGTATGTTGATCTCAGATTAATACGAAGGGCCCCCTATTTAAAGTAATTCATATATTTTATAAATTTTCAAAATAAATTTATTTTTTCTTCGATCTGGTTTAAATTTAGTGAGTCTCACTTTTTGTTTAGCATATTTAGAACAATATAATAATTAAAGAATCACTCTTCATTAGTTTTGAAAAATCAAAATAAACTTTTTCTGAAGGATCTATTCTAATAATTAAAGGATATACTTTATACAACTGTTTCATAGAACTTACGAAAAAAATGGTTTAATAGCCTTTACAGAAATTTATCTTAAATTACTTTGACATACTAATTCATAATTTCCTCCAACAAATATTAGACGGCTTAAATTCCATGTCTAGGGTCTTTTAACATTTAAATTACTATTTTCTTTTTAAACTTATCATTTTAGGTTTATTTTGGTAGCTTGAAAGTACCTTAGAATAGAGAATTGAATGTATATTTCATTTCAATTTTATATAATATTTCATATGCAATTAACTTCCAATTCCTTTTAAATTTATTTATCAATCTATTAGTTTCTTTGAGTTCAGCCTTTGAAATAAGCAAAGGAACTTCCTAATTCCCTGAATAATTAACAGTTTAAATTTTAACAGCTTCTTAAAAATATTAGAATGAATTTTCGTTTTCATATTGTTCACTAGGTTCGTAAAATTATGATGACATCTTTTTATATCTTCCTCTTAAAGTAATTAATATAATTATTTAATTATAGAAAATTACAAATACTACATTCGATAATTTAATTGCTTTATAAATCATTTTTACTAGAATTACTCAGAACGTTAAAATATTAAAGTTTTTCCACAAGATAAAGTTAAAATATTAAATTAAAAGACCGAATTTTAGATTAGTGTTTAAGAATTTCAAAGTTTTTACATTTAATTTAGTCGAATATTCTTTAGCAGATTGGATATTTTTTGATAAAGTAATTTATGCATGATCTTTGGATTTGATAAAATATTAATAAATAAATATATAATAAAATGAACAATGACGAAAGCCAAGATAAATCTTATGAATTCAAAATTGATGCAGATTTACCTAAATTTTAAAATCTTCCAATGAATGAGTATTATCCAATTGATTTCTAAGAAGCGTTACAAAGTGGTTTAAGGGAGATTGCAATCTAATAGTAAAGTATAAAATGTATATTAGGCCTAAAAATGCTGTAAAGTTTTTGGGTGAATATTTACTATCTTTCAAAGGGAAGAAATGAAAATTTATATGCATATATGTTTCCCTAAAATAATTGTATTATGGCTGATTATAAATTTATATCGAAGTGATTATTTATTTTAATATATGGACGAACGAGCATCATCTAAGAGGTAAAATTAGATTTGATTGTAATTAGCATTACATCTGCATCATCATCAGTCTCTTAGTTAAGTAAAGACAGAAGTAGGAGTAATTCAAAAAAAAGAAATTTTAGAAACAAGAAGAAATAGACTAAGCGAGTAAAACACACAGTCGAATTTCCTCCCCTTGACCAACAGTTATTAAGTTTGGAGTAATTTTAAGAATTATATGTATGAATTGTAAAATGAATGAAATAGGTAAACAACGATATTCCAACAGAGAAATTGCGTCTGCTTTATTAAACTTATGAAAGAAAATGGGAAAGTAAACAAAAAGAGCTCTTCTTTGATTAACATAAAGACGAGCCTTGGATTTAAGATAAATACAATCCTGTTAATAGAAGGGAATTTTAAGAAGAACGTAATTAATTGGCTTAGAATCGCTTTAATGAATTTGTGAAGCAATACAATATGGGCACATTTAATAATATAAACTTAACATTGACAGAAATGCAACTTATGGATCTATTTGAATTAAATGATCACTTCTATAATGATGACCCAGATGTTCCTTTTTGGGAATTTTAACTCAAAGGTTAGTAGAAATTTAATTATAATTTAGAATCCATTGATATAACTAAGGCTCCATTTTTTGGTTCAGATCCGAATTAGAATAGTGTGTTTATAAAGAATGTGCCTTTGCCATTGTCTCGAGGAGATGTAGTGAAGGCTCTTTCATCATTAAGTGGTTATGTAAGTCTAACCCTATCAGAACCAAACAAATCACAAAATTATACTAGAATAGGATGGGTTAGTTTTGACGAAGAAGAGTATTGTAATCGTTGTGTAAATGAAGAAAGTATCAATATTAAAGGACATTTGTTGTAATTTCAAAAACAATAAGAAAAGAGGTATTATAATATTTAGATTGTTTTATATAGAAAATTTGTAAGAGTATTTAAATCGGTTGAGTATAACAAATTATTGAAGGATTTACAAAACTAGAGAGAACTAATAAAAGTGTTGGATAGAGAAAAAGGATTAACTGGTAATCCACTTTTAGAAGGACCACTCAAAGATAGAGATGATCCAACATTTAATAGACAATTGGACATTCAAACTTTATATTTGAGAAGAATTCATAATTATTGTTATTGGAGTGGAGCCGAATTCTCCGATTATAGATTACTTGTGTCTAAAGTAGGTTATGTAAGTTTATTTATTTTTATCGATTTTAGCATTTTTTTAGATTAGATTAAAAAAAGAAGTGCAATCTAGAGTGGTAAGATATTATTCAAGCATTATGTAATCGTCGTAGAGAAGAGAGTAGTGATGAATTACCACTAAATGAGTTGATTGATAATGAAATAATTTAAATGGGATTGAAACAAGTAAAAACAAGATAAAAAGATGCTTATCCTTGTATCTTTTGTGAAAAACAATTTCAAGGAGGATCTTATTTGATCAAACACATTTCTCTTAAGCATGAAAAATAATATTGGGAACATTAGCAATCCCTTAAACAATAAGTTATTGATTAATAAATGGCCACCAATCATAAAATTGAGAGAACAAGTAAAGCCACTATCTAGAGGTAAATTTATTTGAAAGGAGCTATTGATGAAGGATAACTATAAGAGAACAAGTAAATATGCAATTAATTAAATAGAGTTTAATTGCCAATTAACTTTGCTCCTAGAGTCCAATAAAGATAATACAAAGATCTTGACTCGATTGCCTAAGAGAAAACTTAACCACCTATCATGTTTTAAGTCCGTGAAACAAAAGTGAATTATAATGATATATGAATTTACAAATTATTAAATCAGCTTTACAAATTTATATTTAAAATTGTTCAATCTCCATAATCTATTCAGCATAAATTAAAAAAATACTATTTGCCTTTTGTTCATGTATACTAATTATTCTAAAACACTATGAGCAATATATAAATAACACTGATTGTTGTTTTAATTTTTATTATTTCCAAAAATTAAAAAACGAATGTGATCCTTTATTTTCTGATTGTTTACATAAAGATAATTATAAAATACAACCCCTTTTATTAATTATATCTTTTCATTAAGTTTAAATTCAATTTATTAATCCTCCATATAGAAAAAATCAATAATAAGATTGATAAATGTAAGAAATATAATTATATTTATTAGTTATAAAAATTACTCATTCAAAAATTTAAGTGATAAATCGTAAGGAAGGCAAGGCGAGTTTTGCTTTTTATGAGAATTAGGCGATAATTAATTTTAATTATTTTTTATAATATTTATTTTGTATATATTTGAAATATTAATGAGTTTGAATTAATCTCACATATTAAATTTATAATATTAATAAATTTTTTATAATAAGAAAGTAATTTTTGTTTGCTAATATTATTTATATTTATCTTGGAATTTAATAACCTTGTCTAAATCAATAATTATTAATCTAATGACTAAAAATTTCAATTTTTTTTATTGATGTTTAAAAGTATTATATACAATAAATTTATTTAATAAATTATTTTTCTGATGGATTGATAAATTGATTGCTTAACTCGAAAAGTTACTAGAATTCTTAAAAAGAGTAATTATTTTAATACAAAATTATGTAAAATAAATAGTTAAATTGAAATGGAATATATTAATAAAAATATAATAAAATATTACATAGATAGATTACTATAATTAAAGAATCTAAGATTAGTTATATTAGAAGGATTAGATAAGATTATTTAATATCATACTCTGAATGATATCGAAAGAAAAAATTTTCAATTTTGATATCCAAATATTAATTGATTATAAAGTTGAAAATAATCTTTGAATAATTAATATTGATCTTTACAAAATTAGTTTTTAAAGAGAAGCAACAGCAGTTTTTAAAAAATATAATCAAAAAATAACAAAATTAATATTTGATAGTCAGATCATAAGGTTGAAGAAATGTCTTTCACTTAATATAGAAAGACTTTGAATAATATTATATAAATTAAAGATATAGATATATATATAATTAGACCATTACAAAAGTATAAAGTTTTAATTAGAAAGTCGTGAGGTAAAATAATTTGTTTGAAATACTTCTTCGAAGAAAGATATTATGACCAATAAAAAAAATAAAAATATATTAATGAGAAATTTGTCATAATATTGTTCCATTTATAGTTTTTATATATATGATATTAAATTATTTAATTTATTCGAAAATCAAAAAAAATTTAAAGAAAAAATGAACTTTAAATTATATTAAAGGATATATTAATTAAGTATCAACCCTGGAATAGAATTAAATTATAGTGTGTATAGATTGAGAATATAAAAAAGTAATTTCTTTTTTTTTATTCATAATTATTATAAAAATTAAGACTTATTTATTTTTAAATCATGAATTTAGCTCAAATCATCTACCTAATTATTTAGAAATACTAATCCATAATGGCTAATTTGGCTAACATTGATCATTAAAACTAATGCTAAGAAGAATAAATACTCAAATATTTTGTTTATCCTATATACCTAATAAATGTATTGTTCCTAATATAAACTATTTGTTTGATTTAAATACCGATCATAGATTCCATTTTAAATAATGTATTATTCCAATCCTCATCATATATAGTATTAGCCATACATTTGGTGATAATTTCAAGTATCATAGTATTTATGTTGTATGACAAAATTAATTCAAATTGTAGAATAATTATAAGAGTTGTTCTTAAAAATTATGATAAAGTGTGTATGATTCCATTGTAAATCGTCACACTCAATCATCTGAACAATTCGATGGAAAAAATAAGTATATAAGTGACAAATTCAATTGTTATTTATATGTTCAATTTAAATCAAAACTACCATTTTTAACCAATTAAATTTCTTCCCACAAATGCTAATAGAATGTTTACAAAATTCCAATTAATAAAACCATTAATAATCTAATAGATTTTAATATTTGAGAAATACTTCTAAGTAAATTATTATCTATAATACTTTTTACTCTTCTATTGGTTTTGTACATTTGTAGAAATGATGATAGAACTGTTACAATATTATAATGGATTTATGATATATGAATGCAATATTTAATCCCTTTCTATCACTTTAACATCAATAGGAATATATTAATTTCACTAACCTTAAAAATAGTAGTTATTATATTCATTTCTCTTAATTTTTAGTGTAATTCTTTTCATATTTAATTTTAGTTTATTCTTAATTTAGCTTTACTAATCCAAAATAGAATTGAATCCATTATGAAATTTTCATCCAACACATTAACATTTTTATAACTTTATCACTTCTCATATATTTAATAAATCAATGACCCTGTAAACATGCTATAATTTAAAATTTTTTAATAAATTCATTATAAGAGTTGTCGAGAATTGAAATGCTCATGTAAAAAATATAAAGTCTCTTAATCAGAAACAAATTTGTAATAAATCATCTCTATATGTTTAAAAAGAATGATTATAAATTTAAAAAATGAAACTCTTATTATGTATTATATATCATACTTACATGAAGTTACTCATAATTTAATTTAAGCTTATCAATTAATCCTAACTCACAAATTATCCTTTTAAAATTAATATTATTAAATAATACTATAAATGTTAGAAACTAAAATTTAATAGTAAATAAATAAAGAATTGTCTCAATTAAATTATAAAAATAATTTCATTGAAGAGCTAAAACATTTAAATTACCAAGGAATGATCATTTAATAAGGATTATAAAAAGTAGTTTAACGTAAAATTGATCTAAATAATGGTCTTAAGGAAGGCAGAATTAGTAATTTTTAATAATTGTACCATTAATTATTAATTCTTAGAAAAATGATTGTTAAACTTCTTAAAATGAGTCAAAATATGAAAATTTATAGAAATACAAAAGTAAATAATATTTTTTCATTACGAATTAGTTTATTATTATCATTTTTGACATAAAACTTAAGAGAATAATATGAGGTTTACTGTAAAATTGATGAATTAATATAAGGCGAAATTTATTAGGAGGATGATGTCTTTACAAATTTCTCTTTTACATCAAATAATGGAATTTCTTTAACTGCTACTTTTAAAGATAATGGATATATTACATAATAATTAACTTAAAGGTATAATAAGTTTTTTGATTTACAAGAGGATTTTAGATTGACAAATATATCTTAGCTTCTTCATCCAGCATTTCGATCTTGTCATATATAATTAATGAATTCATATTTAAATAAAGGTAAATCTAAATTTATTGGGAAATAAATTGATACTACAATAAGTCCTCAAAAAAATAGTTTAATTTAAATTAAATTATTGTTATAACCATATTTTCCAAATCAAACTTTGAATGATTTTTAATTGATAACTTATATTTGTAAAAATTAAATAGGAAATCATGCAATTATACATTTAGATTTATCTTTTAACATCATGGCTGCTAATCAAGTTTTTCATAAATTTCTTGAATAACATCAACTTACTATTCATAAAATTAATATCTTTTAGTTGATCCCAACTCTCAGAGAAAATATGATTAAATTTCATTCTTAATCAAGTGATAATAAATCCTTATATGTTTAAAATTAAGTAATTTAGATTTAAAATAGCTTCTCAAATATCAAAAATAGTTAATATCATAATATTTCAAAATTTTTTGATTAAAATTAATAAATTAAATAATTAAACAATTTCGCATCCTAAACATTACAATCTACAACAATTGAAGATACTAAATAAATCGACTTTGAGATCTCTATGTGTACAATCTAATACGATGTAGAAGATGAGTACGAATACTATATATATTATAAATTAAATATAGATTTGACTTAATTTAATTAAGACAATAAGCTTACATAAAAACATCTAGAACATTAAGATAAAAATGAAAAAAGAGAACAATTACAAAAGTAAATAATTTAATTTTTAATTTAGAATGAGTAAATCAAGATCTAAAGAAAAATAAGATCTTTTAAGATCTTTGCATTCTAAAACAAGCACAACAAGTGCAATTAAATAAGGTGATTAACTTTTATAATAAATTTCTTCATCTTCATTTCCTACTTGTATAACAAATTTCATATTAGTATCAACATTTAATATGTTAATATCTATTGCTTCTATGATTGTTATCTATTTTTTGTTGATATTAAAAAGAGGTTAGTAAGATGTTTGTTTTAATCGATTATTTTATGGTACTGAATTTCTTGATTATTATGGATTGATATTGAAAGGAAGTAGACATACTGTTTTTTATAGGGATTTTCATAAATATATTAAGGATGAATAGATTATAGATTTAATGTAAGAAGTTGAATCGATAAAAATCTCTGATAAAATACGATTATCATTAAATCTATATTAGAAGAATTGTTAAGAACTAATTAGCCTTCATGAGAATTATATTGAATACTTAGATAGTTATTAAGAATAAAAATAAATCAATTTCAAATATGTTGATTATTTTATATCTAGAGTATAAATTTAAGAGATCGAAACTTAAGCAAAATATTATGAAATAATGAATTAATTGTTTTATTTGGCAATAAAAACATTTGCAGGTGATCCATCTTTATATCTAACTGGATCTGAGGATACATTTCCATAAATAAATACAAGATCAATATTATTTTTGAATTTTAATGATGTTTGTGATCTTACTGCATAATTTATTGCATAGTGTTTATAGAATAGTAAAGAATATAATAATTATTTTGACAATTAGGTTTAAGTTATTTTTATAATTATTTATATGACTCTTTTTGCTTTATTTGGCTTGTTACTTTATTTATTAAAAAGTATTGTTAAGAAATTAAAGTAAATTTTAAAGGTATATCAAAGGTTAGATAATAGGGATATGGATTCAGATAATGAAATATTAGAATATATCATTTAAAATATTAAAGTTGAGGAATTTTGGTATAATACGAGATTTTTTAATTAATTTTTTGAAAAGGCATAACAAACGTAATTTTCTTAATAAAACTTATAAAAAAATTTTAATTTGAAATTAGAAGACAAATTCAATTTAGGATATTATTATATTTTGTAAATCTTAGTTTTTGGCTTTATACTCATATTTTTATTAACTCTATAAATACAATACAATAATTATTCGAGTGAAATAAATCCAATTGTAAATTAGGCTTTATCTGCTGTTTAAATAAGGCTTAACTTTATAGAGTTAATAAATAATTGGGATGTTTATAATCATAAAATATTTTATTAATAGTTTAATGAGAATGAATGGGATAATGTAATTATGAATTAAAATATAAAAAGTGATAATTCCATTTTTCAATTGATTGAGATAAATAAGACATAATTAAATGATTCTATAAATAAAGCATAATAAGAACCTTTTACAGATATAGTAGAGAATCTGAATTAGGAAGAAAAGGAAAGTTTATTAATAAAGGATATTTGTTTGTTATTTAATTGTTCAATGGAGAATGATATATTTTAAAACAGAATGTTGTCAGAAAATTTAAATTAATATTTTTCTGTCGGATTAATATAACTTTATTAATAAACAATTTAAGTAATAAATAATTTAGATATCAGAAATGATTCAATAAATATGAAAAATGATTTTTTGGATTAAGTTTATTCAAAGGAATATTTTATATATATATTTTGGGGATTAGATGCTACAAATTATTAATTAAAATTATTCTCAGATTATTTCATCAAGTTGGCTAAAGAGAAATTGAATATAGAAACAAATTAAATAGTTTATATGCTATTTGGAATAGGAATACTGATTTAATAGTTAATATTAATATTAACTTGGGGTTTAGGATATTGGGTGAGTAGTAATTATAAAAATATAAAATTTTGTTTAAGATTCATTCCTTTGAAAACTTTGATAAATAAGAATATAATGAAATAAATAAAAATGATTATTTGAATGATTTTGTTTATTGTTTTGTACATAAAATATAAAAAAATAATTCATTAGAATTTAGCAATATAATTTTCATGCCATTATTGGAATATTTTCATTTTAGCTAAAAGTTTTTCTTCAGGTAGAATTAAGATTGTCATTCTGAAATGATAAGTTCCTGGATATTACAAGAATCCAGAACCAGGCACTACAACTAATCCAGTTTCTTTGAGGAGGTCCAAACAATATAGGACATCGGGTTCATAACCCAACTTTTTGGCATGTAAGACATACTTATCTAGAATATGAATAAGAATATCAGTACCAGATAAAAAGATTCTTGGGAAAGCATACATAGCACCTTCAATGGGTTAACAAGAGACTCCTTTAGTTTAATTAAGATATTAAGTGACAATAGCAGCTCTTCTTTATAAACTAGTAAAGAGCGCCTTGCATTCATCATTATATTACTTAACAGTTGATTCAGAGCAACCCTCTTCAATAGTTGGTGGAGTTAACATCAAACCTGTCATTAATTATCCAACAGTGTTTGAACATAACATAATAGCTAAAATATATATCAACAAATAAATACTTTTGGATTTGTGAATTTAGAAATGAACTTCTGAATCAATTTTAGATGTGACTTCCATATATCCACCTCTTAAACCGCATTCTCCAGTAATACCTTTAGATATAGAATGGAATGAGTAGATTTCAACATCCAAATTAAGTTCATTTGCAACTTTTCTAAATGAAATAAACTTTTTGTTTGGATCATAAATGTTTTCTTAATAGACTTCATCAGCAAAAATGGTAATCTTCTTTTCTGCAGCAAATCTAAATTATAATAATTATATAACTTAATCATTTAAACAATACTCTATTTATCAAAAACCTAACCTGTAGGATTACCTGGATTGATGCAGACTAAAATTCTAGGATTGATTCCATTTCTCTTAGCTTTCTAATATTATTCTTAATTTAATAGTAATTATTATACCTTCTAATTGCTATTATTCGGCTGACCAATTCTTATCTTCCACCAAATAATACGGTATTTAGTGGGCTCCACATTATGCAATAACAGCAGAATAAAGAGGATATTGTGGAATTGGTATCATAACACCATCACTTTTATCTCTAAGTAATAAATTAAACATTAAAGTAATTCCTGATGAGGCGCCATCTGTTAAAATAATATCATTGATTGAAGGTCTATTTTTTGTGGCATCTCTTTTCTATATAAAACTAATAAAAGTATATCAAATAATATTATTACTTTGCAACGGCTTCTCTTATGATTGGATATCCTGGAGATTAACTATAGGCACCAACTGAGAATCCAATTTTGTCATTATAAAATTTGACTCTTCTTTGAACATCTCCAGATTGATATTTTAAAATGTTTGGATCCAACATAGAAGAAAGTACACTTCTGTTAAATGTAATAGGTTTTTGACCGAATGTTTATGGATTACCAATATTCAACTCAGTAATTGAATCGAAAGGGTATTTCTTACCAGCATTTATTTCCTCTTGAATTGTAGCTGCCATTGAAGGTACTTATCCTCTTACAGCATATTATGCTTCAACAAAAAGAGAATTTATATCTTTAATTGTATTCCAATATGCATATCTTATTGATTTTGATAATTATTTCATATTTTTATTTAATCACTTATATTCAATCATTTATATTCATATATGCACTTAAAATATTACAATTTTTTCAATTTCCTTCCCATTCTCTAGGTGTATGTACTTAATCGGTATTCATTAATCAAATTATTGTATCGTTTTCTAAATTCTTTCTCTAATTTCTTGTGATCATGTGAATTTACATGAGCATTTAATTCATACTCATTTCTCCCAAATTGCCTATCACACAATGAACAATTATAGCATTCCATATCACTCTCCATCTCTTATTACACATACATTTAATTCCATTCAAAAAAATCCTCATCTTCCTCTTTACTTCTAGCATTCTCTTAAATTCTCTTATACATCCTTAATTAATTATATATTATAAACAACTCATAATTAACTATTAAAACTATATTTGAATTTCAAATTCATTTCTTCCTTTGCAATCTAATGGTCAGTTTCTCCACATCTTAAAAATGGATGACTAAGTGCTTACTTTATATTCATCCTATATTAACTACAGTTGACAAGACTTTTCAAAAAATTAGTTCCATGAGATGGAATACTTGGATAAATACCATTTCCAATATCAATATCCTTTTTATTAAAACCATTTAAATATAAAACTATCTTATGTAGATCAAATATATCAGTTTCATCCTGATATTCTAATTGTTTTGCTTTGCTAAACCCAATCAATTTTATCATATTATCTTAATCAAACATAAAATTTCGAGGTCTAATTTAACCATGAATAATAAATTTATTATTCAAATCTTCTAAAATTTTTAATATTTCCTATCAATATTTTATCATTTAATACTATTAAAATAATTAAATTTTCTTCATGAGTATAATTTTATTCAATCTAATTTTTCAGATTTTCCATTATCATATAATAATTGTGTTAGGATTCATAAACTTCCAATATTTTTAGAACATTCTTGTTATCCTTTAATATTCTTAAAATCTTAATCTCATTCAAAAATTTAAATTCATTCTCTACAATCTCCTTCTTATAAGCTTTACAAAAGTACTTCTTTCCGTTTAGAATTGACTTCAAAATCATAACCTACATAATCAAAATACATCTACCTTCTTACAT
This sequence comes from Paramecium sexaurelia, assembly GCA_000733375.1. Taxonomy (NCBI): domain Eukaryota; phylum Ciliophora; class Oligohymenophorea; order Peniculida; family Parameciidae; genus Paramecium; species Paramecium sexaurelia. The sequence continues at coordinate 110,407 of JPFM01000149.1, forward strand.
TTGTCTTCTTTTATTGTAATACATTATTCATAGATTTCTGCAGCACCCAAGTACATTACTCTACAGTCTAATAAGTTTTTTAATTGTTATAAGTTTTCTCTAGAAGCCTTTAGATTGTGATTTTAAAATTTAACTTCATTAATTTAACTCTCAATATAAATCCATTAGAAATGAAGATTCAGTGAAATATAGAATTTTAGATTTTCATTTTAAGTTTTCACTTCCAAATGATTCTAATCGATTTATAGATAAGCTGGCTATTTGTTGAAAAAACATTCAAATTTAAGATGTTCATTCATCATGATTTTACTACTTCTATTAAAATTATTTAAATATTTTGTAATCAAAATCTAAAATAATAATATCCTGAATTAAAGAAAGTTTAATATTTAAATCATTATTATTTTTAAAAGTAAGAACCCTTTCTTGAGTATAAAGTTAAAGATTCAGTCACTTCTGTGATTAACTTTGGATTCAGAGATTTTTTCATTATTAAGTTTGTTTCGCAAAATATATTTCGAATATATTCATGATTCATGGCATCTTCGTAACTAAATCTATAATCACGATTTGGATTCATTAAACCTACTATAAATTCATTTCCTTTGTCAGCAATAATTGGGAGAGAATTAAATCCATCATTAACTCCATATCTACAATTATATTTTTATTTAGTATTACAGATTCATCATTATATTTCCAATATTGTCTAAATAATTTTCAACGTCTATTTCATTTGTTTATTATGCTCTCCAAAATCCAACTAATTTTAGATTACCTTTCTTGTCTAACATCAAATTCGATAACTTGATCTTTGAGTAATAAATTTTATTCTCTATCAATATTTTAATAATCTTTAATAATTCCTTCAATACATCAATAATTAATACATATATAATTATTTAAATTTCTTCATGCATCAAATCTACACTCAAATGCTATTTCATCAATTCTTAAACTATGTATATATGAGTTTTTGATTCATATACTTCATTAATTCTAGGAAAACAAGAGTATTGCTATAATTTATACAAAATCATAATTGATTCATGTAATTGTTCGATTTCAAATGCATCTTTGCGCATGGCTTTACAGCAAACAATATCTTTTGATAATCTTTCCTCAAGTTAACACACCTTAAATTATATGAAGAACTACTTTACTATTCTATTTTGCTGAAATTAACTCCATTGTTTCATAAGTATTTTATATTCCCAAGTATACTACTCTTCCATCAAGATGTTATTTTAACTGAAAAAGGTCATCCTAATTCGCCAGAATAATTAATTCCTTAATTTGAAGAGATATTATTCTTTTATCAGATATTTCCCATCTTATTTTCATCTTATAATTTATATCTATTTCCATAAGAAATTTTGGGCCTTTAATTTCAATTGATTAGTCATAAAGAGTAAAAATATGTGAGACTGAAGAGATTTGGCAATCAAAATAAAGTATTGTTAGCATATATATTAAAAATTTAATGTTATGTAAATTATAATTATACAACTTTATAAATTCGTAAAATGATCAATTGTGTTTGATATAATTATTCTGATAAAATTATATATAAAGGATATTGCATACTTTAAATCGAATACAAATAAATTTACATGATATGTAATGAATATCAAATTATTTTAGAAATTAATTAAATATATAAAAAAATTGGATATTTTTAAAAGATATCATAAATACTTTATTTTGCATTCATATTTTTAATAAAAATAGATAATCTAAAATATTTTAGAATAATTTAGGTAGTTAATTCTATTTTCAATTTAATGAATGTTTATGAGTAGATTGAAAAAGAGGTTGAGTTTTAGCATATTAGAATGGGTGTATAATTTGGTTGATAATTATGTAATAATGTATTATAGATTTGGTCGTGAAATTAAATTCAATAATCGTTGATTTAATTATTGGTCGATTAATAACTGTATAATTTAAAAAAAAAAGAATATCAAATTCTATTTTAAATTAATGATTTAGATTATAATAAATAAGATAATTGAGAACATATGTATTCAAAGCAAAAGTAAGAAAATAGATAAAATTAAGTAATAAAAAATGTGAAGGAGATTAAAATAAAATAAAAATAATTAACTAAATAAGAGTGAAATAAAGTAATAAAAAATAAAGAAAAAAAATGGATTAGATTAAAACTAATAAATGATATAGGTTTTGATTGATTTATATGATCATTAGGGTTGCTTCTTGAGTGAGGCAGCAAATTCTCTTGCTTTTTTTAAATATTCTTGTCTATTGTTTCTAGAGATGAAATGAAATTAGAAATACTTATATTAATTGCAAGGTTCATATTGAGCAGGACTCTCAATGTTGGGTTCATCTTTAAGTAGCTTCTAAATACCAAGTAATATTTGTTTGACAGTGATACTAGATTTCCAGTCTTCTTCTTCATTGAGAATGGATAGACAAACAGTTCCAGAAGGATAGACATTTGGGTGTGGTAAGACAGGTTTAAATTAACATTTAGGTGGCTTCATAGGATAATCATGAGAGAAATCCATATGCAAAGTATAGGTACCTTCTTCCCAAGGACACTAATTGTATAGAGTATTATACTCCTTGTGGTCCTGGTATTTCGCATACCCATTTAAGTAAATCAACAGTGCCGTCTTCTTTAGTTGTAGGTTTGGCAACAAATCCATGAGGATGGTCAGTTCTCCAGGAACGACGTTCTGTTTTTAATCTTGTGATAACCAATTCACTAACTTCCTTTGACATTTATTTCAAGTGATTTTTATTAATGTAAAATAAATAATTAGTTTATGCTTTGGCTTCAAAATTGTATATAATATTTGTTGTTTTAATTTAATGATTCTAGAAAAATCACACATAATTATATAAGAAGTTTTTGAGTCTCTCCTTAGAAACAGATTAACGAATATAATTCAATTCATTAAAGAATAGTCTTTTTTCGACGGGACTGAGTCTTTATCTTTTGTCTTCAATGACACTGAAATTAAGAGATAAATAAATTACAAAGCTTTAATGTTATGTCGATTAGGTGGTTTTAAATAGGAGTCATTCAAAGTGGGCAATCTTAAACCTTGATTGAATCCTTTCCGAGATTATTTCTGTTTAATAACTTAGCTACAAATTTATTTCTTATATTTTTCCCAATTTCCTTTTTCTATAATCATGTCTTTTAAATCTGATGCTTCCGGATAAGTTTATAATTTTTGAATGTATTGATTTAAGAGTTCTGCAGGTACAATTTACTAAATATCATGCAAACTAAGCGTAATAATTTCTGATTCCATTGTAGTCATATATGTATATATAGATGGTTACTCTTTGAGCATAGCTAAATCTCCAAATATTTCACCTTCTCCCAATTCAGTTAGTTCAAAATGATCTTTCAATGGTAATCCATATTCCACTTATGGTGCATAATCTGAAATTACTCCTGGTAATTTTTAAATTACTGAAACACAACCTGACTTTATTATAAACAATTTAGTTGGAGTTGTACCTGCCTTTAATAAAATGGTCTGAGTTTTATGTCTATTTTAAATGCATTTTGTACTTAAACTTACCATAATCTTATTAGAAAAGCCTTAAAAAACTTCCAATTATTCTAAGAACATTTTAGTCTCCTTTACTCTCTCTGTTTACATATGATCAGCCAACATAAACTATTAAAATGCTTCATTCTCTAAAATAATTAAATCTGTGATCTCATTTGTTATTATTGTAGCAGTTCTTTTTAAGTTAAATTACAATGCCATATCACCAAAAAATTACCCTTTCTTCAATTATGCAACCTCCTTCTTTATCATTACATCCTTCAGAGTTGTCGCTTAGTCAATCAATACTCTGACGCTTCCGTTTAAAATCACATAAAATTTATCACCCTCATCTCCTTGTTTAAATATACATGAATTCGGTTCAAATGTCTACATGTAAAGGTTCTTGCACAAATCTGTAAAATAATGTCTATCCTTATAGTTGCTCAAGAAACCTATTTGCTGTTTTCTATAATAAATTATACTTTTGCTATAGATGCAATCTCTGCCAAAATATTTTCATTCCTTTACTCTTTTTATATCTATAATAATTTTTTTAATCTCTCAGTTTGAAGAATGAATAATTAAACATTTGACGCTTCCTCTTCCTGAGTCTTTATTTATTCTTTGCTCACAGATGTTAATGACTCTCGACGTTTACTTCCTAAATTTCGTATATTATTATAATTCATAAGTAATTTTATTCAAATTAATTCATCCTCTTTCTAGATATCTAATTACGCAAAGTCTCTAATTCCCTTGGGAACAGTTTTTTATGTTAAGGAGTCCTACAACTCTATCGCATTAAACTAAACAATATTTTATCATATTCACTTACAATGTCCTTTAAAATATCTATTGATCTGGAGCAGTAATTAATTTATATTTTAATTCAGGAAGCCTCATTCTTCTGTCATATCCTCTGCTGTTCAACTTATCATTTACAACGTTCTAAATTAACTGCTTTTTGTACTCTTTCCATTCAAGATCTTCCTCTTACATTTGACAAATGGTTTCTTCTTCCGGATAAAATTAAATAGATTCAACATATTCATTTATTTTCTCTTTCTAAATATATTATTTTAAGTCGAAAAAGTTGAGATAAATTATTTCGCTCTTCATTGAAGTTATATAACTATATTTAGAGCCACTCTCTGTCATACAAGCATGATCACCAAATACAGATCCTTATTCTAATTCATCTAATTCATAATGTTTTTTATCCATCTGAATATACTTCATTACTTTAACTCTTCCACTCCTTATTATGAATAAACATTTAGGTACATGACCTTCTTGCAATAATAATGTTTATTATTTAAGTGTTTACTTTCTACATTTGGTGCTTATTTATGTGATTTCTTCTGGAGTAAAAATGGAAAATTATTTAACTTTTGTTAGGAAACGTCTGACATCTTTTAAATTTGATGATTGCAAATCATATATTTCAGAATCACCTTAAATATACTTTTAAAACACATCTCTATCTAACATTAGTAAATCGCATTCCGTCTCTGCAATCACTGTGGCTGTTCTTTATGAACCTAAAAATAATGCAATTTCTCCAAAGCACATTCCTTTTCCAAGTATAGCGATTTCTCTCTTTTTGAAAAATCCTGGAAATAAAGTGGGTTCATCAGCATATAATTTAACAACTCCACTTAAAATAACATAGAAACATGTTCCTGTGTCTCCTTACTTAAATATTATTTTTTGTTAATGGAATGACTTTAAATACAAGTGACGACACAATTCTTTGAAATAAGGCTTCTCACGATATCGGGATAGAAATTTTACATTCTAAGTGGAAATAAAATGTGGTTTTATTTACAAACCTGCACTAAAATAACAATCTCATTTATATGGTCTTCTGTTCTTTCTTTTAAAGGAATTGTAAGTAACACTTTCAGTTTTTGACTTTGCCTCAAGAATAAACTCATGTCAGTTTAACTTTTGACCATCTCTTAAAGGTTTTGGATTACTGTATTATTCCAGTTTTGTGGCTACATAAAAATTAATGATATATTATCATTTTTATTTAATTTCATGAAATAAATCATCAGGGCAGATATAACCTAGTATCTTGATATTCTTATATATAAATAATATCTATAGATTCAAGATGTATTTAATCAATATAGAAATTAATAGATTTTATCAAAATATCCAATCAAATCTATTTTAATTTTATTTTTTATCCAAAAAATTGTAAAGATAATATTCAATTAAATTAGATAAATAGTTGATATTATTATAAGTGACAATTTCTCGATTAAAAACCATAAAAATTAATTCATTATTATTATCCTTCAATCAAAATAAATTGAGTTATCTTAAACCTTATATCTATATCTAAAATGAATACTGATGAAAATTATTAATAGATCTTCTGATTAATTTATGAAAATAATGATATTATTTTTTAAATTTATTGTTTAAAAGAAATTTATATAAGATAAAATTTATTGAAGACAATGAAAGCTTAGTAATCAAAATTATACAAATTATAAAATCATTCGTTGGTATAAATTTAGATGAAACAATTTATTTGTGACAAATACAATAATTATTTTATAATAGATGTATGAATAAAAATGAAATGATTTAAATAAAGGATTGTAAATAGAAATGAAAAAATGACAAAAGTTGAAACAATTATTACTATTTATAATGAAAATTGTTTGTTTTTAAAATAAAAGTGCATTAATGTCCTTCATTGTTGAAGCATATATTATGAATTCATTTGAAATATTTTGGATTTGATATCTTAGAACTACTAAAGTTTAAACATTTTTTTCTCTTCTTTTTTTGTATTATGTTGTTGCCTCAAAGAAAATGATCTATTTTTATTAAAGATTTGTTTTTTAGGTTCTGTTTTAAGTCTCTACTGATATATCTTTTCTATATGTTCTTTAGCTTCTGATGCATATTAATGATTTAATACTTTATTAAATGGGGTTTAGGGTCTAACAATATAAATGTAACTTATGTTATACTTGTTTTTTATTCCATGCGTCATGGATATAATATTTGACTTTTAAATTCTATGATTTCTTCTCATTGAAGATTAAATTTCATTTCCACATTCTATTGTAGAATAATCAAAATGAATAGGGTCTCTTTTAATTTATTTCCCATATGTAAAATTGTCATCTGGAAGATTTCTAGTATTAGGTTTTGGTTTTCCAATATCATCTTTTAATAACAAAATGTTTTTGCTCTTTGGTATTAAAATAGGTAAAACAGTTGACATAATTATTTATATATAAATAATATTAGTTAGAATCAGATTAATAATTTACAATTTTTAAATAAGTTTCAGATTGAGAATACACCTAATGTTACAAATCGAATTTTTTCTTTCTCATAAAATAAATTCTGGTTTTAAGTAATACACTTTCTTTTTAAATTTAATCAAAATCTTTAAATATTTAATATTATTTAAGAATAAATAGAATTAAACAAATTTAATTCGAAATGAGAATTTATGTGAATGATTATTTATTATTCTGGAACTTAAAAGTCTTTGAATAAAGATTATTCATAACAGTTCATGAAAATCTGAAATTTTTATAAGAAAAATTATGAGTTTAAATATTGTTAGACAATGCTTAATATTGTATCATGATTTTTGATTAATTAAATCTAAATTAATTACTTTCATGTTCCAAATATCTTTCTTAATTTTTTGCTAATATGGTAATTTAATGTATATTTGTTTCTGATTTTAGTTGTTATCAATTTATTTTATCGTAATATTAATTATATATTATTTTAAGGTAAATAAGTTATAAAATTACACACTCTATCCAAATCTAGTTCAATAAAATCAGGAAATATTGGATTCTAAATAATACTCATACTTATACCAAATCATTTTAAAATAATTACATTAAAGATTAACCATTCAACTAAGATGTACTTGTTATTTTTGATTTTTATTTATGAAAGGTCTTATCATCATAACTAGATAGTGATCGAACCATCTATTTCTTAGTTATTTGAATTTGAGATATGTCTTATACATTTTATGATTAAGATCTAGATCTTTATTAAAGTAATTATTAAGAAATTGATCTACTTAACAAACTACTTTAAGATATTAATAAATCTCCTTTGGGTTTAATTTGTTTTTAAATAACTGTTATCTTAGGTTCTTCAGATTTAATATCGATTTATTGAGGTACTTACATTTCAGATGATACAAATGACTATATCTCATCACTGTATTCAGGAATTGGATGAATAAATGGTTATTTATTTTTTCTTAAATGTTCTTCAGAATCGATTGTGTTCTTTTTATGATTTGTTGTAATTGCAATTATGGGATCCGGAGATAATGAAGATTGTTTCATCTTGAATTCACCTGAAAAAGATGATGATTACGAATCGATTAAGATATTTTCAGAATGTTCATCTAAATTATTTAAATCATTATTCTCTTAATACTCTTATGCTCTCATATGATTAAAAAACTAATTTATTACTACATTCTAATATCGAGATCTTTTTCTCTAAACTATTAAATAATTTGATTTATTTACATCTACATCTTTGCATATTTATAGGATATAGATACTTACTTAATATTATATCTTTATCTGGTTTATAATGAAGATAAGGGCATTCTTAAATTTGATGAGAGTAATCTTAACAACATAAACATTTACTTTCGATTATATCAAATTTTGATGAAAACAAAATTAAATCTTTTATCATCTAAGCTGTTTCCTCTAACTTTATTATAATATTTACCAAATCTTGATTTATACTACTAACAACATTCAAATATGTAGCTCGTTTTATTTTATATATTCTAGAATATCCTAAACTGATTGCTGCAAATTCTCTTGGTATTCCTGTAAAGAAACTAATCTCACCAAACGATGATTTCTCATGATATATCTATAATTCATTATTACCATACATAATCATCACTTTACCTTAAATTATAAAGTATATCGATTAATCATCCTCTTTTTCTTTGCAATATATCAATTCATTTGGATTAAAACCCACTTCTTCCATATTACAAATTAAATTCTTTATTGTTTATAATGTAAATTTATTAAAAACCTTAACATTTTTAAGGAAACTTCCTTATATTTATAATTTTAATTCTGTAGCCAAATTAGGTTTTAATTTTTAAGAAAAAAACGCATGAAAATCCTACATTTTTATTTACTCATCCTATTTCATAATTGTCTTATAATAAGAAATCACTCTATTTGAAATCAAACTTGAAACATTTAACTATTTTAAATAAACATGTAAATCAAATAATTCTTTTTTCTTTTTAATTTTCTCTTAATTTATCAAACAATAACTAACTACTTATTATAATATGTAGATCTTAATTATCAATGATATTATTTCAAATATTACATGCAACATATAATAAACTTCCTCTCCTTTAAATTTAAAAAGAGAATTATTCAAGAAGATATCCAAACTTTTACTAAACCTCTCTATATATTGTAATTCTTCAGTATACAATACTTAATTAGTAAAGAAATGACAGAGAAATATTACTTAGAAAAATAATTCTCCAAATTTTACCACTTAATAATTTGCACTTATAAATTTAAGATGCAACTTTAATAATGATATCGCAAATAAGATTAAGCTTTTAATTATTTCAATTTCTATTCTATATGGAATATCCTTAATTATAGACATTACAATTGTTATTCTAATAAAATCTACAATAAATCCAGATTATAAATAATTTTTTATAATTTCATATCTCCCTCTTTTTAATCGACCTTCAAAGTAATATGGTTTTATAAATTTGATTCCCATCTCTAAAATAAAAATGCAAAAGTTGAATATCATAATCTAATGCTTTTTTGTTTCAAAGTGAAATGGTAATAATAAAATTAACAACAAATTTATCAGATATAATAATATTTCCCAAATGAATTTGATTTTCACTTTTAATAATATAAACATTGAATTTTACTATACAGCATAATTACCTTTATAAGCAGAACGCAATAAATAATCTATGAATAATGATCTAGGATATATAGAACTTAAATAAGCATTTCTTCTTATATTCTTTGTAAATCTAATCACCAACTATTAGATTTTAATCAAAGAAAAAAAGTATTTCTTACTTTTAGACTTTTCCTATAAATGAATATAAAATAAATAAACATTTCTTTCTATTTAAAATCCAAAAATACCACGCGCTTATGATAATTTAAACTACTTTTCAAACTCATTTATAGATTCTCTTAATGATGAAATATCTAATGGTTATTCAGGATGAACAATTTCAACATTAGACATTAAAACATTTCTAGCAGTGTTACAGAATGGTGTTCCAATTTCAATCATATAGTTAATATCAAAATTTGACCAAATAAATTAATTAATATTTAAAAGATCATTGAAATCTTCTCTTTATAAATTGGATATTTTATCAACTATTATAATATAAGTATTCTCATCTACCCAGTTATATAATTCATTAAAATCTCCACATCTAACTTAACTGAGCAACTTTTCGCTTTAGTCAATTATTTATTTTTGGAATTCTTTTATTTAAATATTCTTTTTCATTTTATAAAATAAGATTGTTTTCCTTATTCAATACCTTTTTGAATACTTAAATCTATTTGAATGGTTCTATTGATTATTTTAACTATATATACGCATAATTTAATTAAATTGAAGTAATAAATGTATTTATTTGATAATTTTATAATCAATACTTAAATTGTTAAGATTTTTTCAATTTTATAAACACTATAAAAGTTAAATTTATAAAGTTACCCAAAATTATATAAATGAATACTTATTTATTCATCCATTCCATAAAAACTACTTAAGTAGTTTTATATACATAATTATTTATATTTTTTAAATCTCAAACTTAAATAACTAATTTCTCTTATTAAAAACTTATGCTTTTAGAGCTTGTATTTTGTTTTTCTAATTTTGTTCCAAAAATTTAGCAGTTAGATCATTCCAAAACTTTCTTGTCAATTCTTATCTAATTCAATTATTTAATCACTTTGATAATTTCTCATAATTATTCTCTTATAAATTTACTTGATCTTTCTTAGTTTAGATTTCGTATACTAAATTGAGATTGATCCTTGATTATTAATAATATTTACAAATTAATTACTATTTTATAATTATTACAAAAATAATAGAAATATTAAAGTTGTTGCAATTTTCATTAATACAATCATAATAATAAATATTATAGATTATCAATTTTTTTTGTTCACTGTTTGTAATGAGAGTGCATTTAGGTATGCTTAACTTCTAGGAGACTCATTTACTCGAGTCAGAGATAACAATTTAGTAAAATTAATTGGTTTATCTTTTTATTTGGTTGAGTTAAAATTCTTTGATGTTGTCAAGCCGCTAAATGATTTATCATAAAGATATTACTGATAGCATTTTTCATTTTTTTCATATTCTTTTTAATTTTTATTTAAGTCTGTATTTAATTAATTAACTAAATTATCGTAAATTTCTCTAGCAGAATTGGCTTTCTCTTTTTTACTTTCTTAATTTTATGGTGTTTCACATAATATTTTCCTAAAAATATTCAATATATAAAATTACTCTAATTTTTAGGCAATTTGAATGATTTTAGTAGTTTAAAGTTCTAAATTCTTAGCTGTTTAATTTTGGATGCCAATAGAAATAGCTTATTCAAATAATTGTTTTTTTTCTTATTGTAATTTAAAAATATTGTCTTTATATTCTTTTTTTAAGTAAATAAGTTCTTTTTCATTTTCTTTTGTTAAACCTTAAAGCATAGAAGTGCATGATTATTCAAATAAATTTTATTTTTCATTCTGAATGTTGAATATGGTTTCTTATAGTATCAAAATGTCTTATTTAAGTTGATTATTTTCCTTTTACAAGGATTGAATTAGATTAACAAAATTTTATTACTCTACATATTTCTTTTTTAGTAAATTATTTTGATGTGAAAGTACTTCAACTTAAAGTTAAAGTTTATGATTGGAAATGTTGAGTTAATGGTTTAAGAGTGATAAGTTATCTTGAATGTTCATATTTTAAGATATTATTAAATATAATTTTAGATCATAGATCTGAATAAAGAAATAAAATTAGTAAATAATATATTAATAGCAAATTTCAGAATAAAAATTATTCATTTTTTTGATTAATCCATTGATCCCAACAATTTGAGGTAATACATGATACGAGTTATTTGATTTTAACTGAATCAACTCCTTAAAAAAAGAGACAATTTCCAAAGATAGTTCCAACAGAATTATTAGAGAAATCAGAATCCAAACATTTAACAATTACACTATCCGTTTTAACCTAATATAAAAAATTAGAATTTACTCTGAGACTATCTAATAATTCAGCCTTACAATAATCACAATCTATTGCAAATATGCATGTAATAAATAAGAGCAAAATAATCTTTTTTAACATTTTTTTTATTTTAAAATATATATATATATTTATAAATATTTAATAATCATTTTTTTTGATTTTATTAATCCATAGACAGAAAAAGGATTTTTGGATTGTGATTTTTAGCAATCATTTGAACAGTTTCAAAATATCGAATCTACATAGCAGCTCTTGAATCTAACATATCAGCAGCTTCTCTCATTAATTTAGCTGCAGCTACATCACTCTAATTAGTTTAATACAGATTTTAATACTTGAGCTGATATAATTTTGGATTAAGCAAGTCTTTATGCTTTTGGAGCGTTAGATAGTGAATTTTACAATTCATCATTCATGAGCATATCTTTAATAAAAATGTGCTCCAAATAAATACCTTTTAAATAAAATTATAGATTATACCCCATTCAGAAACAACATCAAATACAAATGCTTCAATTTCATCTGCTATTTTCTATCTATTTTCAATAATGTCCTACAAGCTATGTTCTCCACAAATAGTACGTAATGTCTATTAAGGATGAAATGATAAATAATTACAGCATAAGTAATTTCCTTGACAGCTTCAACAATCATCTTAACTCTATAAGCAGATTTCATGACATCTACAACTCTATAGTAGACAATTGTGTCTATATTAACAGTAATATTGTCTTTGGTTAAGACAAGTTATCTTTCTAAATCAATGATACTGAAATATAATTTTATATTGATACAAAGTTTTAGTGCTGACAGGGATTACTCTTTCAGTAAATCTAAAAGTTATAATAAATTGAAGTTATACGGATTGATTTCATGTAGCCCGGGTTCTAGGGTTCTTTGATATTTACCAAATTTTTAAAGTAAGCCCTTTTCCCCTTGATTAACAAGAAAATATGGATAAGGACAACAACAAAAGCAAAATGGAATCCATGCTCTAAGTGTTCCGAAGAATGAACCACAACAATTTAAACTGCGCTCATAACATGTCATTTTCTAATTTTCATTTTCTTCTCTCTCTATAGAAATAAGATAAACTACATTATATCTTCAAATTTAGATCTTCCTTTTCTAGATTCTCTTTTTTTCATAATGTCCATTTCTTTTTCATAAGAGATAGATTCAGTTCGCATAATTGTTTATATAGAAAAATATAAAGAAAATAATATAGAATAAACTCATTAATATTAATCTCTTTTTGTATTTTAAGTTTATGATATTTCGAAGCTTTAAATTTGAGCTTAGATCATTTCATTTTCTTAAAGTAGTTTTTCTATGGATTAATAATTTTTGTGTTGAGAATTTTAAGACTACAATAAATAAAAGAATGTACACTTATCGATCTTGAGATATGATTGCTCTATTTATCAGTAGAATAACTATATATTTGGTTATGTTTATTTTAACAACTTTGTAATTCATCATATTCTAAACAACTTTAATTTAATACCAATATTTACATTGAATGAATTTAATTATTAAATTAATCTAATTATCTATTAATAAGATAATCTTAATAAGCTCTATCAAAATTCTAAACAAATAGTTTTTAATTTTAATTCAAGCATTTAATTTCTATGAATAATATATTATTTTACATTTCAATTCTTCATTTATTTCATCCAATTTTCCATTACTAAATTAACTTTTTTCAATTGCCTCTTTCAGTTAATCAAAACATTATTCATTCAACATAGATGATTATTATCGATATAATGTATTATTTTTAGAACTTTCCTTTTACTACATATAAAATTCCTTCACTTTTTAAGCATTAAAATAATGTAACTTAGGAAACTCTAGTCCATTATGTTTTAATGTATAATATCTGAACTATAAATCTTAATATACATTTAACTAATAACTGGATTAGTGGGATACCATAAATTCCAGACAAATATACATTCTAATGATAATCTAACTAGAGTATTTCCAAAAACCATTAATTATTAATCTAATAATTTACAATAAACTACCTGGGTTATTGCTAAAATAGAATTTCCCTCTTTCTTTATTCTTTGAATCTCTCTTAATTATCTCTTCAATCAAATATATTATATTCTAAGTGATTCCATCCAAAATCAATTCATAATGGAGATCCATAAGTTCCTTTATTAACTGCTCAACTTAAACATACAATAAGACTTACTCTCAAACCTAAAACCATTTCAATTGGTTATGATTAATTACTCTAAAGTATTTCTTCCACTGTCGCTAAAACTATTTTCAAAGTACTCCTTTATTAATTTGATAAAATTCTTACGCATCATCAATGTTCTCCTTATATTCTTTTGTTTATCTGTAACTCTTTTCTGATTATAAACATTCTCTTAAATTTTTCATTAATAAATTATTTTTTTTATAAACAATCATTTTTGCTTCCCCACTTTCTTTTTTCACCTATCCTTTTTAATCTATATCCCCTATATCATTTATCTTACAATACTAACTTATCTTAACTAATTATCTATTATATATTTTTAAAAGGAGTGAAATTTACACCTCTTTTGACTCCTTTAATAAGTTATGATAAATCACTGTAAATTTCTCACTCTGTATCATTAATATTAATTTAAGATGAATTTCTGTTCGAATCTATAATTGCCTTCCTTACCAACAGTTTAATTGAATATCGTTTAAAATTTGAAAAATCATCTTAAAATGAGTTTGATTGATTTAATATTTTCTTTAAGAATGTTGATCATACCTAATATTGTAGATATTTCAAGTAATTTTAATTATAAAGTTCTTTAATTTTATAAAGAAATTTAAAAGAACCAAACTTATTTACATTTTTAAAAAAAGTATATTTAAAATTATTAATAATCATATTTATTTCTCATTGCTCAATTAATTCAATTTAGTACTCAACGGTATTAATCTTTCACTTAATTGATTCAAAGTTATCTTAATTAAAAATGATAAGAAGGTCAAAGTATCTTGTATGCAAATTTATTAATTTTTATTACAGATAAATATTAGTAAACTTACAAAATACTAGAATGTGGCCATAGCATTAAAGATCAAGTATAATTTCAAAATACCATAGGATTAACTCGGAATCTTGTAATATATTTACAATTATATACCCAAATTGATTCAAACAGATTAGATAATATTATTGTGAGTGGATAAGGATATAAAATTAATTGCAAATTCAAGATATAGTCTTAACTATTTTTTAAATAAGAGGACTTCTATATTATCAAACTTAAAATGCTTTGTAATAAAAACTAATTTATAATAATATTCTACATTGTCTAATAAAATAAGTATACAAATCATTATAATTAATGTATACTTATCTAAAAATGTTCTCTTATGAGAAAATGATTGAAATCTCACATAATCAAAAATTCTAATTATAAAATGATATGATTTTGAAAAAGAATTTGGCCTTTAACTTTGTTTCTTGGTTATTTATTTGAATTAGTGTTTCATATGTCCCATTTATTGATGATCAGTAGTTTTAGATAAAAATTATTCCTTCAATAAATCTACATCCAAAGGATCGTCATCATCATATTCATATTCAAAATGCCTGATTGAATAATCTTCCTAATCATTAAAACTAAGATTCTATTTTTTTAATTATTAATCGATATCTGCTGGATCTTACTCTGTATTAAAAATAAATACACCAAATTTTACATCTTACAATTTTTAATATATAATATTTTTATGTAATTCTTTCATAAACTCTTTGAATAAAGTCTCTGATTTCAATTCAATTAATGTGATTGTTGATGATTAATGTAGTGATTCAAATGGAAATTATGCAACCAATAATTATAATTTTACATTATGGTTACTAAAGAATAAATTATTCCATTTCTCTAATAAATCAAATAATCTTTTGAAATTAGATATGAAACTTTTATCCAAAGCTCCAAAATCTAAAGTCATTGCTACTTTGTTGAATTTCTTTAAAAATCTTCTGATTTCTTTTGAATTCTCTTCTCTCTCCTCTTTAGAAACCAAATTTGTTAAAATATTTTATCTATTTTATATCGAATTCTTTGTCTAATTTACTGCGAAGAAAAGAGAAACCAAAAATTAATCTGATTCACATAAATAAAATGGCCTTAAATAATTACCTTCTCCAGATAAATAAATAATGAAAGGACATGTAAGATAAATGTATTTCAAATCACAATTCTTGTAATTAAATATATCAATATATAAGAGAGTGTAATCTGCACTTTTTGTCATTTTAAATCTACCATAAGTTTATTCTGTAGTTTGTTTCCAAAAATGCGGTGTTTCGCTTTTATTCAATAAAGCAGCTAATAATTTGTATTTATTTTTTTTCATTCTCGTTTGTAAACCCCAATAAGCAGGATAATAAAGAATCGCTAAGATATTTAAAATGATATAGCTAGTTTTACTCCAAGATGCAATATAATTAAAATTTTTAGCAAATTTTTAATATTCCTCTTTATTAACTGCTTTATCAATTTCAACAGGTGGTTCGGAATGCAAAAACCAAGGATTAAGAAAAGTATTATTACCTATAACAGGTATTCTATGTGCATGATACATAAGATCACCTAACACAAATTAATCAGTTTCTGATAAACTTTCAGTAATTATCTTATCTGCGATTATTTCTTTTGTAGCATTTTCAAAATTAAAGTTTTTTTCAGTAATAGAGTCTTTCTTTTTATATTATCTTCTCAAAACATAACCTATAATTACTAAAACCATAAAAACTACTAATTAGATTCCTGTATTTCTGAGAATTTTGATTTCTTCAATACAACAATCTTGTGCTTAACAACTAACAGACTAATTGCAAAATGTATTATATGAATAAAATCTACCCTAAAACTCACCCGTAAATTTACCCTAAAATAAAATTGATAATATATACATAAGTTATAGGGCATTGTACACACTAGGAACTCCACCAAACAGAATAAGTTTGTTCATTTCCAGCAATTTAGCACTATGTACAGGCAAAGTTTTATATTTCAAATCCGGGTGGACATAATGGTTCAAATATACTTCCATTCTATCCTAATAAACTTGCATTCAACTATTTATCTCTTAAACCAGGAGTAGATTTAATATTTCCTCTGAAATCACTATTTGAACAATAGGTTGATAAATTCTACGAATAGATAGAATATAATGGACTGGACAAACACTTAAATGAAAGTATTCCACCGCCACCTTCACCTACAAAATTATTTTAATCACTATCTCCACCTTACATTGAAATCTATGAAGTGGTATCACTTACTATTTGGGATGAATATATTTTGATGGATCCTCCCGCACCCGCTCCAATACTGTAATTGTTTGAATAATTAACATATCCACGTGATCCATCTGCTAATAACTGTGATTAAGTCATATTAATTAGATCATTAGCATAAATAAATATAGAGCCACCGCCAAATCCATATTATAAATTTTACGGCAAGTTTCCAAATTGTTTTACCAATTCTAATAGGTTGATAGAACTTCCACCTGATCCCTGAAAGAGATTAGTTAATAAGTAACCATATGGATATAAATCAAACATAAATCTAGTAGAGTTTGTTAAGAATACACAATCACTTAGATATGAATTTCCAACATTTTAACCAATACCGCCATATCCAGCATTAGAACCTCCGTTTGCAAAACATTTCTAATTATAATTCATAAACTCGGGACCTCTTGCATTACTAATAATAAATCAATATTAATAATTACCCTTAATTTATATAGCAACCAGAATATGAAGTATTTAAACTACTGTTTTCTAAATTTACAGTGCCATTATTTAATATTCCTATTTGACTGCCAATAACTGAAGTATTAATTAAATTTAAAAAAGAGTTGCTGAATATAAAAAAAGTGTAATTGGAAACTTGAAAAAAAGCAGTAAAAAGAGTTGGTTACTACAGGTTGCTAAATTGATTATGTAATAAATAATCTTCTACTGTTTCAAAATTTACATTGAAAATACTGATCATCCCTGGAAGTATATTTACGTTATTAGTACAAGTTTAAGCAACCATTAAAAATTAAGAATTTACAAATGACACAGAATTATTAAACACAAAAACCATCTTATGAGATTTTGCATTTAATCCTGTTATTGTTGAGCTTTCACTGCTATTTAGAAAGAATGCAATTAAATAATTATCCATCTTTATTTAAACTTAAGGATAGAATTAAAAGTCTTCTATTGCTTCAATTATTAAATATTAGTTTCCAATAAACCCAAAAATCTTCTGATCATTATGTATATTGCCTATCTAGATGCTCCATGCATTAATTTTTACACTGTAACAATTCGTTATAAAACTACTCATATTCCAAATTGTTGAAGAATCTACATTTATCTCTACATAATTATCAAATTATAAGCAATAAAGTTCTAATGATTCTGGTGGTATGCAAGTTGAGCTGTAATCATAAGTTTAGTTATAACTATTTATTATTGTGCTATTGCAATAATCATTGTCTTAGGACAAAGCATATTTAAACAATAATATGATTATTAACATAATAAAAATATTATTCAACTTATTTCTCCTCCAGGAACAATCAAACATATTTGAGTTCCATTCAAAAGAATTGATTCCAATTTATTCTTCTTCCCGCTGTCTAACTCAATTACATTTTCCAAAACCATATCTAGCCATTATTAAATTATATACTAAAGAAATCATCAAAACCACGCAGAGTCCCTTCAAATTCTCTATCATCTTTCATAAGAATCCATACTCTTGATGAAATAGCCTTATCCAATAATCCTCGATTTTAACTATTATATTACCTAATGGAAGAATAGTGGTCATTATAAATAATTAAAATATATTTATGATTTTGGAGAATATAATAATGATATACATTAAGAAACTATTATTATTGTTTAAATGATATTTGATAAAAACAAACAATGTTAGCATCTTATATTTTAAATAAAGTAATATTCTTGGTCTAAGATTTTTTATTTTTTCATAACCACATTAAGACTATAAAATCATAAGCATTCTTGTGCATTTATGGTAAAACAATAAATTATATTACGAAAAATTTGTATTTATTTATAAAACAGAGAGACTGCACCTTTCGACTATGTATTTATACAAATATTTGATAATTATTCTTATAATGAATTATTATATTGTCTTATTAGTTATTCTTGTATACTCTCAATAAGATAATCAATCAATCTCTCCTGAAGATAAGACCTTATTAGAAACATTACAAAAAGATTAGTTTGGTTTGAAAGTGCTAAATTCTATAGAGACCGAATACTAACGAGATTAAGGTATAAGTTTTTACTTATTCCACTATCAGATAAAAAAGCATAATTCAACAGAATTGATCACATACTAGATGAAATTGAATAACAAATCGCCTAAGATCAATAAGATGATTTAGAACTTTAATCTGAGGCTTCAGAATAATGTATTAAAAACGAATTCTAATTATTAAAATAGATTATTAACAATTACTAAGTCTGGATGAACAAATTGCTAAATCTTAATATGAATACAGTACACTTGGAGCTTAAATTAGATTACATTAGGATGAATCAAATAGATTTGATATATTAATAGATGAAAAAGAAAATATTGTTAATGAATATAAATAATTACTAGAAGAATTAGATGAAATCAGATCTCATGAAGTATATATATAATATTACATAGCGTCAAAATTTTGAAATAACAAGAGATGACTCTATCAATGTTTGCAGCCTTTTAAAAAGAACTAAATATTTAATTAAGTAACTGATACCAAAAAGCACAATTTTAATTTAACAACAAGCTAATCCTATTCAAGATATTGCATAAACTACTGACTTTTTATAATAAATTAATGATTTGTAAAGAGAAGCTTAAGAGACCCTTTAAAACAATAAACCTATCTTAAACATAATTAGTAAAATTAAAGTTGTTATAATTATAGATGAATTTGTGAGTGTTTCAACACAGATAGAAGCAGTTATTAATACCAAGAGAGCCAATGCCATAGTCAATTTATTATAGCAACTCTATGATTAAGTTGATAAAACAAGCAGAATTCAGTATAATGCAGAAGATGACAGAGAGCAACTCCATACTAGAGTGAAAAACTAAATAAGCGATGAATTACATTCAATAAATTTAAAGGTAATTAGTTATAATATTTTAATGTAGCTTGCAACCTTATAAAATGATAAGGATTCAATTTAAGCCCAAATTTTAATAGAGTAATAGAATCAAAAAGATGAAGAATAAAGACTAGCCAACTTAAAGAAATAATTAATCGATTTATCTTAATGTTAGGATAATACTAAAGTATTTTTCAATTATTTGAATATAGGTTAATTATGGAGTTAGATAAAAGGAAAGAAATGAGTAATTAAAACTACTTAGGCAAATTAGATAAATCATGTTGAATGATTTTGATGCTATTAGATGCTATATTGAAGATTATTTTTAAAAAACTCTAAAATGAAAACTTAAAATTAATATTATCATAAAAATTATTTCCTATTCATAGATAGTTTTTTAATAACTACTTATAAACTTTATCAACCTCATCTCTTTTTGATCTGTATGAATTTTAGGAAGTAGATCTATAATTCTCTTCTAATCTTCCTTTTTTATTTGGGGTTGTATTAGTAAAATGAGTGCGGTATGAATTTATTGCTTTGTATGCAGTCTTGTTATTTCCAATTCTAGTTCTATTATTTTCTAGAGAATGGCCATTCACACAGTCTGTCAGTTATCCATTAATTACTTTAACCATTTAATTAAATTTTTTAAATTAACCCTTAAATTAATTTAATTATGATTCTAACATCGCTATTGATTACAAAGCTTGTTTACATTGTTTGTCTTTATAATAATTTTCTGATGACTTTTGCTTGAGTATATTATTTAATTAATCCTCTAGATTAAGATACTTTTTACATTTAATTAATGAGCCTAAACAAGTGAGGATTCTAGTTCTTATTCTAAAATTGTTGGTTTCATTTCTTACTAATCTTAATCATTATTAAATTAAGCAAAATTTAGTTTCCTGTTCCCAACGTCGTAAGTGTATTAAATTAATTTATCGATATCATTCATCTGATTTAAATAGAATTGATAAATCTAATCTATTATTTATTAAATTGCTAGTTCGCTTCCTTAATTCTCTTTTTTTATTTCTCTTAAGAATTTAAGCATTTATTATACAAATTAATCTACATATTTATGCTTAATTTCCCTAAAGGATGGTAAAGTTGAATCATATGATCCTTAAGATATAATGGTACTTAATTATGCTTTGTTCTGTGGAGTTTCAGATGGATTAATATTTCCTAACAAATTTAAAAAAACATCCACTTCTTATTCAATATCATTCTTTTTTTAAGATGTTTAACCATTAAACTATTATTTATGTAAAAAGTCTTCAACTTAAACAAGCAAGTTTTACCTTTCTTTCTTTTTAACTTCCGACGACATTTCAATAATAAAATTAATCAAAAATAGAAATATGAGTTACTAAGTGTTATATATGAAAAAATTCAACTCAATCATTAATCATGCTAAAATTGGAGTATTCTCTTTACTTATTTTGATCTTACTTATTTTAGACAAATCCAAAATAAATTGGATCATAACACAAAAAATCACAATTGAGAGCAAAGATAAGATTGCTGCAATTATTATTCTTTTTGATTGATTGTCCTTATTTTAGAGATCTAAGTTTTATATTCTATTATCTAAAAAATTATAAAAGAATGTCCCTTCCAAATAATCTACTAATTCTAAAAAAAATATCTAATTTGCTTGAAACTTTTTTAGTTACTTTTACTACAACATATTTTCAGATACTAATTCTAGAGCTTCAATCTATTCATACTCACCTTTTTATGTGAGTTATACACATCACTTTTTTTTTTAATTTTTACTTTTTGAATGCTCTTTAAAAGAAAAAATTAGTTCTATATTTATATATATCAGTGTTTAATTATCAAAATAATTGATTCTAAAATTTACTCTACAAACAGTAATTTTTCAATAAATCAATTGCTTTAATTTAAAATTAAACAATAAATATCCGAAAATAAATTTTTGGAAAATGTTTTTATTAGTTAATGCTGATAAAATTTATAATGTATTAACATTAGTTAACTCAAATAAATAATCGCTTATGAAATTTCAGTCTTAAAATGAAAATAATAACAAAATTAAAAACCTTATATGTTCAGATTGAACTTTATCTTTTGAAATGTAATTTTTAATTATTAAAAACATAATAATGTTTTTAATATTTTATAAGTGTTAAACTAATGTAAATATATTTTAATTATTAAAAAAATAATAATATTTAAATATATAATAATGTTTTATTATTATTATTATTATAATATAAAC